>CM040241.1:133187233-133274649 GCA_022545495.1 Chrysanthemum lavandulifolium | reverse complement strand
TTAGATTATCTATGGTTAAGGAACAAGCTAGGGCTCAACACGCTCGGTCAAGTCGTAATTCTATTCCTACTCTCACCAATGAAAGTCAATCAAGGTGTCAAAACATATATTAACTTAGCAAATGTTTCGTCTAATGAAATCAAGTCATGCATATTTAAAATCACTTAGGGAAACTTGCAAATTCTTGGCCTTGTGAGCTAGAATTCGCATTTTATAGCTTCTAATCTAAGAGACTAGCAAAACTTTTCAATCAAAAAGACTAACAAAAGCTTACAAAAATTTTAAATTTTCTCATTTTTGCACAATTTTTCAATTTCTAAGGAAAAACGGGGTTACGAGAGAACACAACAGAAATAAGCAAGTGCGGTCAAATCAAATCGAAGATTACCCTACCCCAGACTAGAACGAAACATTGTCCTCAATGTTTAAAGGCAAGGGTATCACGAAAATCTAAAAGCCGTTTATTAAGTATGCTCAAAGATAAACGTTAGTCGATAAGATTAGGATATCGGATTTCCATCAGCATCGATCATGAAACTCGAGTGGAGAAATGACAAACTTCGAGCACGAGAGTCTTCATATCGGGAACATCCTACACACAACATCACAAACAACCAAACACGAGAAATCGAAGAGGCGGACCCCTTCGCGTCACTTATTAGAAAATAGAAAGAAGATAAGGATAAGCATGGGTGCCTCCCACGAAGCGCCATCGTTTTTATCACCGAGTCGCTAGCCCGACTCGCCTCAATTCATTTGTCCTTGGGGAAGAAAGTGGTAGAGATACCGTGGTCAACGGTGTCCTCATTCCCGAAGGAATGAGCTGGGTGGGTCAGTGGTGAAGAAAGTGTCGGGCTCAAGCACAAATGGTATATCATGAAAGAATGATCCATCATCCGGTGGTTTTGGTGGACGAAAGGATGACGGATCACAATGAGAAAACTCCAAGAATGATGGGAGCTCATGGTAGAAGATAAGAGGTGTAGGCTCAATATCAAGGCATCCATCTGAGGATCCTTATCTCGAAAACGGTTTTAGCATAAAGCTCATCTATGTCAAATATCCGGGTTTAAAATTTTGTCTTCACATAAAGGCTCAACGGGATAAGTGATGATGGACTCATGAGAGAGAGAGTCGAGCAGTCCATCAAGAAACATCATATCCCCGGGATCATTCATAATAACATCCTCAATACCCGGTGGTATTGGGTCATCAATAGGTAAGTCGATTTCTTCCATATTAGAATCACGTGGCGGTTTATCAAGAATATCGCCTTCAACCATCTCAAAATCAATCTCCATAATAACCTCGATGTCGGATTCAATACTTTCTTCAACATCACACGACGGAGAGAAAGGTCGGAATACGTAGATGGGACAAGTGGTGTGCTCGAGAGCTAGCAATATCCACCACTTCCGTTGTGGTCTCCGAATCGGACTCAAAATCTTGGTCAAAAGAGGATTAACTTCGCAAAAGGTGTAGTCGTTTTGAATTCAAAAAGTGGATTTGAGAAAATCCTAAGTAACCTCGGAGATGTCAAGAGAATCACATAAAAGCGAATCACAATCACTATCAGATATATCCTCGGACTCACTTGGGATTGGGTCAAGGCTCTCAACACAAGACGATTCCGTTTCCGGAATAGTGCTAAGAGGCTCGTCCCCCATTATGAGAGAGTCAACGGGATCAACATTGTTTGAAGAAATAGAATCATCGACCTCTTCCAATACGACATCACTTCTCTCATCCGGTGTGAGTGAAGGGGAAGAGTCGGAAATGCAAGGCTCAGAAACGGGAGGAGTTTCAGCTGACAAACTTTCATAATATTCTTTCATTTGGATAGAATCCTCATCATCATCGTCGATGTAAGTCGCGAGCCATCGAAGCACGTCTTGCAAGTGCCGCTCTTCAATTCGTATTTCTTCAAGGCATTTTTCAATCTGAGCTGCTCGTTCTTCTTCTTCGAGTAATTCTATCATAGATTTTTCGTTGCGAGATGCTCGATCTTCGGCAAGTAATTCACCATACGTTTTCTGATGAGGATCTCTATCCATAAATTCTTCGAGTGTATTAATACATCTTTGGAAACTATCTTGAGGAATTTGCGGGTATTGTGGTTGAATTTCTTGGTATTGTGGAGGTGGATCATAAGAATAGTCATAATTATCACAAGGAACTTGCTCGTAAACAAGCGGGTTCTGCATTTGACAATCGGAATTAAAGTGTGGACCTCCACAATACTCACAACAATATGATTGTTGTGACGGGTTTGGTGAAGTATATGGATAAGGCTCATAACCAAAGGTCCGATTGTCATATCGAGTTTGGCATTGAAAACCTTGGTGAGGACCTCCACAAGACTCACAAGAGTATGACTCGCCTCATGGTATGGGGATTGGTTAAGGAAATCAGTCGTATCATTGTAGGGATATTGGTTGTAAACAAACTCGTCTCTCGTATTCACAATGCTACAACCGGGACAATTCCCACCATTTTGAGGTCCCCCACACCATTGACAACCATAAGGGTAAGACGAAGACATCGAGAAGAATTATACGAATGAGAGGGTAAAGAGATAAAGAATTGACGGTTCAGAGGGTGAAGAAGAATATTTTTGGGTTTTTTAAAACAAATTTTGAAAAGGAAAATCTTTTTGGGGTTTTATAAAAGGGATATGTACAAATATCAACAATTCAAATGCACACGACACGAGACGGAATACGAAAACTCGCTACAAGCCCTCCCCGGCAGCGGCGCCATTTTGATAAATCATTTTCAGACAGATATTTTCCAAGAAATACAAAGGAATGTATTTCCGGTCGTTCTCCCAACGAGGATGAATGGAGTAAACAACTCACGCCTCAAATATCGGATTCGAATAAGAAAAGGGCATAAGATGATATTATCTAAACTACGGGATAAGGAAAGTAAATGGAACATAAAATCTACGGGAATCCTAAAAACTAAGGCAAACTACGCAATTCTACACTAAAACGCAAAACTAAATCAAACGAAACGCGAATAAAAAGCAAATACGACTAATCTAATTCCTAAAATAATCTAAAATTACTTTTACTCTAAAATGTAATAAGAAACTATTTTAAAATTAAAACTAATTTTTAGGAATTTTCTTGAATTATTAAAATTAAAACTAATTTAAACTATTTAAATCTAATTAAAATTCTAAAATTATAAAAATCAAAGATAAAAATAAGGAAAAATCTATTTTATGCTTTTTATATTTATCTTAAACTATTAAAATTGAAAAATTATTTTTGGAACTTTTCTCAATTAAATGCAATTAAAGCTATTTAAAATGATTAAAACTAGTTTTAATTAAGAAAAATAGTGAACAAGAATTAAAAATTATGAAAAATTCAGGAAATTCTAAAATATTAACAAGCTATGAAAAATGGAAAAGATGGGCTTATGTGTAATAAACCTCAAGTAGTGTAACTGTTGGAAATAAGCTACTCTAAAACAAGCTAATAAGCTCTAAAGGACACCAAACCGATACTTAAGCTAAACTATACCTAAACTACTCTAAAGCAACAGTTTTAGCTAATTCTAACATCTAAATAAGCATCTACCAAGGATGAGCTAATCGAAACATAAGCCAATAACATGAATCGATTCTCACTTGTTGAGCTTATCTAATGACTTATCCAACAAGCAAAAGGAAAACCAAGTGGAGATCTCAAGTCTACAGCAGAGAACACAAGTCCAAAGTTACTGACTAAATATGACTAGAAATGAGCAAGTTATGATCAAAACAAAAAACGGCAAAACAAGAACAAAGAAGTTGATGAGCGAGCAATGAGCTAGGGACCTACTTAGAGCTTATCTATGAGCTTATTCAAGGAGCTAAACCCAAAACAGATAGGTAGTCTTATGAACCACCTGGCTAGCTACAAATGTGCCAATTCTCAGACCCTAATTACTAGAAATAAGAACTACACAGAAGCTGCAAGATTAGCAAAAACCATATCAGATCTTGCAGTTTGACTTTTAATTACAGACAAGAAGTTTGACTTATATGAGATTCAGAAGCAAAACAAGGATAGAATAAGATGAGAAAAGCTGTAATGCAACTATAGCAACCTTGCTAAACTGATTCTAAACCTATTTGAGATGATGATGTAAGCTTGATTACCAACAAGAAGTTTACTAGAACACTTTCAAGCAAAGTTGACTTTTAGCACAATTGACATTAAATCAAACACGATATGACCTCAATAACATAAAACAAGCTTACATCAACAGATTTAATCCACCACATAAACTTCTAGCACAAATAAATCAGGCAATCCAAACAGTCCTTAAACATGCTTATATGAAACTAAACTTTGCAAACGGATGAAATGAGATTTTAACTGAATCAAAACAAGCAATCTAACATTAAACTTAACCAATAACACAGATTAACATCATAAATCAACCAAAACTAGATTAGACTTCAAAGTTTGACTTATTTTGACTTTTATCAAAAACTAGAATTAAGAACAAGTAAGAGCAGATTTCAACTCACATAAGCTTGGATAAGCTTATGTGAGCTTAAAGTTGAGATGGAAAAGCTTTTGTATTAATGGAAACAAAATATGAATACCGGATTTGATGAAGATTAAATTGAAAGTATAAATTGCATTAAGTAAACCGAATTACAATTCAAAGTAGAGATTAACAACTAATTAACTATTAAACTTGACAAGAAAATTAAATGGCAACATTTTTCTAAATACATGAAAAATGGATGATTGTGATTGTGGAGAAAGAGTCCTTTATGTCGAGCCTTGAGCTTGGGTTGATCTCGAAGGTCCTAGAACTTTTAATCTTGTCCATTGATCGTTCCTTTGCATCACCACTCTATCCCACACCGTTGGATTAGATTGGATGATGTGTTTCGCCAATCAAGTGCTTTCTTTTGTACAAGTGGCAATCCAATCCGACATTCTTCCGACACCTGGCGAGCTTCTAGAAAGATTCTAAGTACGAAGTTGAGTGTTTGGATTGGTGGTGAGTTGGGCGACGGGGTGTGTTTGTTTGAGGAAGAAAGCCACTTGCTTAAAAGGCGCGTTTGGATATAAAATTATAACTCAAATAAAGTAGACCGGTCTTGGTTTGCTTTGACTTGGGTTTGTGGTCGGGTTAAAGGGTATACGGGTTGGGTTTAATAACCAGGGTGAGTGAGGTTTTGGGCTCGTGGATTGTTGGGCCAAGGGAATTTGTGTTATGGATTTGACAATGGATTTTGGACTATGTTTAATACTTGGTTTTGATTTAAACATAAAAGGACCAATAGTGTAAAGTGACAAAGACCAAGGATCAAAAGTGAACTTTTTGTGAAAGTGTAGGGTGACATTGGGATATTGGGAAAAGTGAGAGGTGAGGGTAATAAGGGTAAATGTGGAAAGTTGAGGGATTATTTGTGTAATTTGGGAAACTTGAAGGGTGAATTGTGAAAATGTGATATTATGACGGGTTTTCAGTGAAATCTCCCAAATCATGTCCCAATTACGTAGTTTGATCTTATAAGTTAATACAAATAAACCGTAAAACCGCTTATTAATATTTTGCGATCTCTTTGTGTTTTGTTGATAAAAATATAATGTTATCTTAAGTACAATTATAAAGGATACATGTTAGTTTTGTAAAGCATTTACATATAGCCATTTAAATACAAAAATGTAGTAATTAAGCATTTGTTGTAATAGTTTATTAGGATGGGTAATATCATAACCCATGGACCATAACCCATGGATCTTAATTCATACCTAAAGAGACTTGATACAATGTATACTTAGATACATTGAATCTAGATATAACCCATGGACCAACCCATGACCCATAACCAAAAAACCCATGGGCAAAGAGGAGCGTTCCACGGATCCCTAGGATTACACTAGACGGATCCTTGTGGAAGGGATCCGTGGGATCCGTGGGAACAAAGAAGAAATTTTCCTATAAATAGAGAGCCATTTCTTCATTCTAACTCACCCTCTTCTTACTAAATCTCTCATACACTCTCATTCTCTTCTAACATATAGATCACTTGATCTAGAGAGTTTTTCTTCTTTCTATTTGTGATCCTCATATAGGTCCTTCTAAGGCGAGATCACGAGCATTCTACAAGTCATCCAAGCAAGGGTCCTTGATTGATTTGTCACTCCGCAAGATTTGTAGCGAAGATCTTGTATTTGATATTTCACATATTTGTTGTGTAATAGTTGTGTTGGGTTAGTCCACCGTGCTACGGACTCGGTATCTAGCTTTGTACCGGAAAAAGTGTAAGCAACGTTGTGAAGGCTTCTCCGCCAAGTCAAGGAGTTTGTTGACATAGTGCTTGAACTCTCGAGTAGGTGACTCGGGGAGTGGAGTAGGGCAAGGAAGGTGTCCTTGTAGCCGAACCACTATAAATCGGTTGTGTCATTTCTATCCCTTGTCTTTATTTATTTGCTTGCATTATCATTAGATCTATACGTTCTCAACATCCATACGATTTCACATAATATCGAATCTAAAGTTTTTGAAATCAACTTAAAATCGGCAAAACTATTCAACCCCCCCTTCTAGTTTTCCACAATTGGCATCAAGAGCTAAGTTTATAAAAGTTTTAAAATAAAATTGTATTTTAAAAACTTTTCGATCACTATGGGTTCGAAAATTATAAGGAAGGGCAATCTATGCAACCCACCACCACTACTTGAAACTAATGGTTTTATATATTGGAAAAATAGATTCAAACATATGTGAAGTGTAAAGATATTGATCTTGGTACATTATTGTTGAAGGTGATTTTGAGGCTACCTCAAATGATGATAAAGGAAATTTAGTTCACATACCTCATGATAAACTAAATGATGAAATGAAGAAAAGCTTTCTAAAAATAGTGAAGCAAAATGGTTCTATATAATGCTTTACGAAAAAGGAATTCGAAAGAATTTCTATGCTTAAAACCTCTAAAGAAATTTAGAATTCTTTAGTTGTAACTCATCAAGGCAACCAACAAGTTAAAAATAATAAAATTGATTTATTTGTTCAACAATATGAACAATTTTCAATATCGGATGAGAAACTATAGATAATTCATTTGCTAACTTTAATACTATTATTACATCTTTACAAGCACTTGATGAATCCTTTTCTAGCCGTAACCATGTTAGGAGATATCTAAGGTCACTTCCATCAAGTGGAGATCCAAGGTGATGACAATCAAGAGTTAAAAGATTTGACAATCCTCACCCTCGATGAACTCATAGGCAACCTAAAAGTCTACGAGCTTGTCCTTGCTAAAGATTACGAAGCCTCAAAGGTGAAAGAGAAACACAAATCTCTTGACCTTAAAGCCAAAAAGGCTTCGAGCGATGAGGAGAACTCATCTTCGAGTAGTGAAGACGAAGAGTACGCTATGGCGGTAAGGGACTTTAAAAAGTTCTTTAGAAGAAAGGGTAGATACGTCAAACAACCGTATGACGATAAGAAAGGCTTTCGGAAAAGGAAAGAGGACGAGAAGCCAAAGGATGATCGTACTTGCTTTAAATGTGGGGACCCAAACCACTTTATTAGTAAGTGTCCCAAACGGGATGATCAAAAGGCGTTCGTGAGCGGAACATGGGGGATGAGCAACGAGGAAGACGAAGAAATTTGTCTCATGACAAACGACGAGGTATGTCACGAATACTATAGTAGCTCATCACTTGATGACGACTCATTGCATAATGAATATGATAAACTATGCAATATTAGCTTAAAATTAGTTAACAAAAATAAGCTTTTAAAGAGTCAAAATCAACGTTTAGATAAAGAAGTCATAGAATTAAAAGCAAAACTAAAACATTTAGAAAAAGTAAAATAGCAAGTGGTGAATGTGAACTTTATGCTCAACTTCAAACACTAGTGGATAACTTAGATTCTAAAATTGCTAGAATGAGTACGAACACTTTAGATACAATACTCAAGGTGTTAAAACCGTAATAATAAAAAGGTCTAGGTAGTCAACAACTTGATCCAACAACTAGTGAAAGTAAAGAAACAAAATTTGTTAAGGAACTAGAAAACCACCATTGCTGTGGCGGATCCCACGGAACCCCTAAAAGGGAACCGCTAGTGTACGAAAGGATTCGTGGATCTGTCAGAGCAAACAAGAGCAATAACGTAACTTCCTTACCTAGAACCGAGTTTGTTATAGTTAATAGGAAGAAACCAACTCATGTCACCACTAGACAACCACCTCCAAAATATAATCCTACTTTTGCAAGAAACAAAGCTCCATCTTTTCAAAACCTAATTCATTTAGGAGACCTAATAACGCTTACCCAAAAGTAACCATCAAATGGGATGGAATCCAAACATGCAAAACGGTTTTCCTTTTCAAAACTTTGCTCCATGGAATGCATACTCATCTTATCCATACATGTCTAACATGAATGGAATGTTTAACACTAATGGACCCATGAAAAATGGGGACCAAACTTTGAGTTTATTATTGTTTTAGGTGTGCTTAAAGGTCGACCTAGACCCCGATGAATGGGTCAAGGATAGCGGGTGCACGAGGCACATGACCGTCAATAGGATCTATTCTCCACGCACGAATCCTTCAATGGAGGTAATGTGGTGTTTGGAAATAGCAAAGTAGAATCATCGGTAAAGGCACGATCTCTACCAAATCTCTAACCATTAACGATGTGTGTCACGAGAAAACCTAAACTTTAATCTCCTAAGTATAGGACAAATATGTGATAAAAGTGCAATGTACTTTTACCAAACCGTAGTAAGATACTTAAAATGGCATAACCATAGGAAGAGGAATTAGGAAACATGGAGTCTATGTCATTAAAATCGGTAATGAACCTAAAGACAAACTATGTCTTACCTCTATGGATGATACTTGACCTTATGGCATCAAGATTGGGTCACGCCAACATGCGACTTCTTCAATCGCTATCATCCAAAGATCTAGTAAGAGATCTACCTAAGTTAAAATATGAACATCATTTTTATGATATAGGAAAACAAGCTCATTCGAGTCATAAAGCTAAAAACTTGGTGTCCACAACTAAGTGTCTAGAATTACTACATATGGATTTATTTGGTCCATCCGCTATCCAAAGTTATGGAGGCAACTACTATACTTTGGTAATAGTGATGACTACTCTAGGTATACTTGGACAAAATTTTAAAGAACAAAACGAAAACCTTTAACTATTTTGAAATATTAAGCAAAAGATCCAAAGACAACTAGGAAGACCCATAGTGTCTATTAGGACGGATCATGGTAGGAATCCGATAATGAAGTGCAATTCGGAGCTTTTGTGACGCTAATGGTATTACTCACAACTTCTCGGCCCACGCACTCCACAATCGAATGGGGTAGTAGAAAAAAGAATAGAACTCTACAAGAAATGAGTCGAACCATGCTTAATGAACAATCCATACCTCAAAAGTTTTGGTGTAATGCGTTGATACTTCAACGTATATACTCAATCGAGTCTTGATTAGACCAATCTTAGGAAAACTCCATATGAGTTATTTCGAGGCAAAAGCCCACGTTAAATCACCTTAGAGTCTTTGGTAGTAAATGTTTTATTCTTAACACTAAAGATTACCTTACAAAATTTGATCCTAAATCAACCGAAGGTATCTTTTAGGTTATTCGCCAAATAGCAAGGCTTACGTCATATTAAACAAAGAATCAATGAAGGTAGAAGAGTCATTAAATATAAAATTTGATGAAAGTCCACCCAAACCCTCTCCACCTCTTGTCGATGACGAGATTATAGAAAGTGAAGCCATAGTAATAAAGAAAAGATAAGTGAAGAAGAAGAACCTCTAAGTGATAAAATAGTAAACATTAAAGAGTCCAAAGATCACCCGTAGATAAAGTCATAGGAAAACTAAACGAACGAACATTAAGGTCTCAAGTTCAAAACCAAAGTAGCTTGTTGCTTCGCCTCAACCTTAGAACCTAAGAATACACAAGAAGCCATAAAAGATGAAAGTTGGGTAATGGCTATGCAAGAAGAACTAAATCAATTTGTTTCTAATGATGTTTGGACACTTGTCCCTCCACCTAGTAATCAAACCATAATAGGAACCAAATGGGTTTATAAAAAAATTAGATGCAAACGGAGTAGTGTCTAGGAACAAGGCTAGACTCGTTGCTCAAGGGTATAACCAACAAGAGGAATAGACTTTGATGAGACCTATGCCCCGTGGCTAGATTAGAGTCTATAAGAATACTTCTTATGATGCTTGTGCTAATGATCTAAAGCTTTATCAAATGGATGTCAAAAGCGCTTTTCTAAATGGTGTCATAAATGAAGAAGTATATGTAGCTCAACCTCCGGGCTTCATTGATTTTGAAAAACCCAAACATGTGTATAAATTAAAGAAAGCCCTTTACGGTCTTAAACAAGCTCCAAAATCTTGGTATGATAGGCTCAAGTCATTTCTAGTTAAACACAACTACACCATGGGGTTAGTTGACAACACACTTTTTACTAAGAAAAGAGAGTCACATATAATCATAGTACAAATATATGTAGATGATATTATATTCGGATCCACTTGTCAAGACATGTGTGATGATTTCTCTAAAATCATGCATGACGAGTTCGAGATGAGTATGATGGAGAACTTAGTTTCTTTCTTGGTCTACAAATAAAACAAGTAGAAGATGGTATATTCTTTAATCAATCTAAATACATCAAGGAGATGTTAAAGAAATTCGGTCTAGAAGAGTCAAAACCAATTAGACTCCAATGTCATCCGACACCAAACTCACAAAAGACGAGGACGGACAATCCGCTGATAATACTAAATATCGTGGCATGATAGGTAGCCTTCTCACCTCACGGCAAGTAGGCCGGATATCATGTTTAGTGTTTGCTTATGTGCTAGGTTTCAAGAAGACCCTAAAATATCACACCTAGAAGCCGAAAAGAATATTTAGATATATTAAGGGTACAACACAATTAGGATTATGGTATCCTAAGGGCACGGAGTAGAAACAATTGTATATGCAGATTCGACCATGCATGTGATTACGTTGATAGAAAAGTACAAGTGGGTATGTACTTTTATGGGATGTTGTTTAACATCATGGTTTTCTAAGAAACAAACGGCACTTGTAATATCAACAACCAAGCCGAGTATCGTCTCCACAAGAAAGCATGCCAACAAGCACTATGGATGAAACAAGCGTTAGTAGACTACGACATCCATCTAAGCGACATAGCCATCCTATGTGACAACAAAGGTGCAATCGACTTAAGCAAGATTCCGGTATTACATTCTCACACAAAGCATATAGAGATTCGTCATCACTTCCTAAGAGACAATGTTCAAAAGGGGAACATCTCTATTGAGAAGGTTGCATCCGAAGACAACATAGCCGACGTCCTCACCAAACCGTTGAAGCGGGAACAATTCAACCTACTTCGTCTTGGTCTTGGCCTAATGGAACAAACGTCATAACTTAATTGACTCTACAAGGTATGTAAACACTAGCCTTCTTCTTTCTGAGTCTAGGATTTCTATTTCACGCACAACTCACAAACAATACGGGAATTTTCAAAACCCAAGATAAGTCTAACATTTATAATTTTTTTTTCTTTCACATAACTACATACACATTTTTAAAGAAAATCTCCTTTCAAAATGTTTTCTAAAAAGAATGATACCTTCCCGTATCAATTTCACAAAAGCAATTTCTCACGCCTAGGACAAATCACTTTTTCATTATTAATACAAAGTAAAACATGTTTTCATTGCATCTCATGTCTTTTGAATGCTAAAGGAACATATAACTAATATGTGTTTTCGGGCACATTCATTTAAGCAAAATGAATTAGAGCATTGATAACACAATATTACGTACTTATGTACCAAATGTGTGTTTTCGTGTTATCTCAATTAGGATTTATTTTCTCTAGTTATTTTCCTTTTTTTTTAGAGGTCGAGAAAACCGCAACTCCAAATAGTTTGCATATAGGCACACAATAGGCAAAAATGTTTCCAAAAGAAAATTTTGTGTCGCTCGAATCACTGGACCCACGGATCCCAAATTTTCATGCCGGACGGATCCTCAAGGAAGGATCCGTGGGATCCGTAAATGTGTCGCTTTTCAACTTCTATTTTCTCACTTTGGATGAAAAATCCACATTTGCTTCATTTTGGGAGTATGCTCTTTAATGCTTGTGTTCTCATGATCACATGCCTTGAATTCATATCTAATCATTAGATTTTAATCCACATTTTGGGTTAAGCATTCATTACAATGTGTTGTTTTTCTATATATATAACTCCCAAAATGCTTGCATACTCCATCTCCTTCTCACAAACACATTTCATCATGTCATCCAAAAACCCTTTAGGAGAATCATCTAGTACAAACAATCATGATATCCAAACCTTTGTACTTCCACCATCCAAAATACCACAATCAAATGCTATATCCGCACGGATTAGTATCCGATCTTGTTGTTTAGCAAAACCAACCTCAAATGATTCCTCCTCAACTAATAACTCACCACAAGATGCTTCCATTATAGCACCACCCTCATCACCAACAAGTACACCAACTTCATCACCACCTAAAATAACTCTTTTGGAACTCCTTAAGACTCCAACAAGATCTAATCAACCTAAAGAAAAAGAATTAGTCTTTTCAACACCCCCCACATCTCCAAATGCTATATTTCATGATCTTGAAACATCACCACCATTAGCTCCTATTTTTCCACCACAACTTCCGCATAACTCAAATCAAAACAACCCGAAAATCTTCCGCACTCATCACCCACATCATTTACATTGTGAACATTGCCAATCCACTAGGGAAATTGCAATAGAAGCTAGGGAAGAAATGCGTTTCATACTCAACCTCATCCTTGATCGCATCAATACCATTACTCATCAAACCTCCATCCATAACCTTATGCAAGCATGGAAGGAATCACTACTACTACTTTTCTACTTTTAAGTATTATTTTTGAAGTTTTTTTTTCAAGAACAAGTCATGTTCTTATTTTTACATGCTTGTAAGTGGCATACATACCACTACAATTTGTTGTTTTATTACAAGGCCTTGTTTACATACCTTGGCTCCCAATCTTGATTCTAGGCAACCACAATATTATATAAGCATGTTACTAACCTTTCTTTTGTAGGATTTGTATTTTCTTCACTTGACGCCCAAACAAGGGAGCTACCGTCAAGGGGAGTTAGAAGTTTGTTTATTTCTTCCATAGGTTAACTTTTGTTTCGACAAAAAGGGAGAAGAAGTAAAACTTAAGGCTTTCAAAACTTACATCTATTCTTAAGTTTTACTCATCATAACATTATGTTTTGTCATCAACAAAAGCGGAGATTGTTAATACAAATAAACCGTAAAACCGTTTATTAATATTTTGCGATCTCTTTGTGTTTTGTTGATAACAAATATAATGTTATCTTAAGTACAATTATAAAGGATACATGTTAGTTTTGTAAAGCATTTACATATAGCCATTTAAATACAAAAATGTAGTAATTAAGCATTTGTTGTAATAGTTTATTAGGATGGGTAAATATCATAACCCATGGACCATAACCCATGGATCTTAATTCATACCCAAAGAGACTTGATACAATGTATACTTAGATACATTGAATCTAGATATAACCCATGGACCAACCCATGACCCATAACCAAAAAACCCATGGGCAAAGAGGAGCGTTCCACGGATCCCTAGGATTACACTAGACGGATCCTCATGGAAGGGATCCGTGGGATCCGTGGGAACAAAGTGAAGAAATTTTCCTATAAATAGAGAGCCATTTCTTCATTCTAACTCACCCTCTTCTTACTAAATCTCTCATACACTCTCATTCTCTTCTAACATATAGATCACTTGATCTAGAGAGTTGTTCTTCTTTCTATTTGTGATCCTCATATAGGTCCTTCTAAGGCGAGATCACGAGCATTCTACAAGTCATCCAAGCAAGGGGTCCTTGATTGATTTGTCACTCCGCAAGATTTCGTAGCGAAGATCTTGTATTTGATATTTCATATTTGTTGTGTAATAGTTGTGTTGGGTTAGTCCACAAGTGCTACGGACTCGGTATCTAGCTTTGTACCGAAAAGTGTAAGCAACGTTGTGAAGGCTTCTCCGCCAAGTCAAGGAGTTTGTTGACATAGTGCTTGAACTCGAGTAGGTGACTCGGGGAGTGGAGTAGGCAAGGAAGGTGTCCTTGTAGCCGAACCACTATAAATCGGTTGTGTCATTTCTATCCCTTGTCTTTATTTATTTGCTTGCATTATCATTAGATCTATACGCTCTCAACATCCATACGATTTCACATAATATCGAATCTAAAGTTTTGAAATCAACTTAAAATGGGCAAAACTATTCAACCCCCTTCTAGTTTTCCACAGCTTTGTTGGTTTCGCATATGGGTTGCTATTTTTGTCATCCATACGCTATTCCGGTTGCCAACTCATGTTTTCAATACTGAAAGATGAGAGGTGGCAAAGCAGGCAGGCACCGCACGCGCTAAAACGGCACGGGCTAGAATGGGCATCGGGCTTAAACGGGCACGGGCTAAACGAGCACGGGCCAAACGGGCACATGTTATACAAATCGCTTAATAAAAGACCTAAAACGACTAAATAAATTCCTTAAGCGTAATATTTTATTTATATTAACAAAATAAATATATTATATGAAAAAAATCTTTAAAACGATCGTTAATGTTCAACAATTGAGAGAGAAAAAAGTGCCCGTTGTGCCCATTTAAGTTTTCAATAGGCTATATGTGCCCATTTCAAAAAGAAGGGGCTAAATGTGCCCAAATCTTCTAAAATGTGCCCATTTAACCCATTTTTTGCTTCAGGCACATTTTGCCACCTCTAGGTGGCGTGAAGCCTTTTCATGGTTGCGATAAATTAAATACATGTGTGCATGTCAAAAGGTAGGCCCTATAATTAGTTAAAAGTTGGTAACCGAGTTACTTGATGCCGATGATGACCAACAGGCAAATTTTTTTGTCTTGATGCTGAAAATGTACCGCTACCACTCCATTTGTACCCTAGAAAACAGTAAGAATGACTATCGCAAAATTTGTCTAAATGGAACGAAACATATGAATATTTATAGTACAAAAGTTTTATTTCAATCTAGCCTATAGGTTAACATACCTTTATAAACGATGACACGCGCGTGCTATTAACAGTTGTTTTTTACTGCGCATATCTATGGGGGTTATCGGCTTCGAGTTGGTATCGTACGCAAATTAGTTATACTCTGTGAGGGATCCGTTTATTGCGTACTAAGCTATCATTGTGTCATCGATTCAAGTCTTTCCACTCGGGAGCACATTTCAATCGTCAATCGATAATGTTGGTACGCGATGTTCAACATAGTGTGGCTTGTCTAATTGTCCCCTCAAATTCCTTTTGCTGCGGTAGGAATCTTTGTGCAAAGGTCTGCACCAGATGTATTGCTAGACCGTTGCCACAACGAAAGGAATTCGAGGGGAAGATGAGAACAGGACAATATCTTAAACATCCTGTATCAATATTACTAAATGAAGATTAGACTATTCGGGCGATTGGAAAGATTCCAATCATGTTGGATGTGTATATATAGGCAATTTTAATTAGAAATATGCAACTATCCATGTTTCTGAGAGGTGATGCAAACACGTATACAATACCTGAATAGTGTTGCGTCACTGACTGGAGTCTATCCACTCGGGAGTACATTGCAAGTGTCAGTCGCTAATATTGAGACGTGATGTTTAACATAGTGAGACCCGTCTACTCGCCCCATTGAATACCTTTTGCTATTTCAACGGTTGTTGTGCAAAGGTCTGCACCAGACGTATTGCTAAACCGATGCGAGAACGAAAGGTTTCGAGTGGTGAATTAGAATAGGGAAATATCTTAAACATCTCATATCAATACCAGCAAATGAAGCTTGCAATATTCTACCGGTGGAAAGATCCCAATCGGTGACAACGCAATTCGATTGGAAAAATAAAACCACTTTAAAGGCTTAAATTATCGCAAGCACGAAAGAAAACAAACCTTCGATCGTCAATTATAGCTTGTATGCACACAATACCGCTAACTTGTTGTATGGATTCTGGATCTCCTTACGAAAGCTGTTCTAAACTTTCGCATCAACACGACCTAAAAACAAAATTTCGTAATTTGTTTCGCTACTAAATAACGCATGTTGCTACATAAATAGACTATAATATACCATCCTTTATTTTAACCTTTAAAAAAAACGTTTTAATACCTAAATTCAACGATACCATTAAATTTTCACACCAGCTATTAACAATACTAAGTAACGCAAGTGAATATTATTGATAACATCAAATAGTCCTGAATATTAAGTGTCAATTTCCCGATAATGCTCAAGTATTTATATCATTTATATGGATTTACGCTTGTTTTCCATTCTTTTCCACTTCGGGTAAATTGCGAGCATTGGAGCTAAAGAGACGCTAAATGGAAACATTACTAAAGATTTATCACAAGTATGCCTATTTTGAAGAAGTTACGGCGTAACTCGTCTCTCACATTACACGTAACTATTGCGTGACCGAGAAACCAACTTATCAAGAGGTTACGGTGTAACTCTTCCCAAAGGTTACGACGTAACTCCATTAGGTCAAAAGAGGTTCCACGTCGGCGATACTTACGCCGTAACTACGCATCACTCACGACGTAACCGAAGTTTATTGAAGACTACGGTGTAACCACTTATAAGGTTACGCCATAACTAGCGATCTAGTGCATTTACGAAGAAATACAAGGTTACGGCGTAACTCCTCTATTAGTTACGCCTGTAACCCGCACCGCCTATAAATACCCCGCAATTCACGCATTTCAAAGCATCCCATTCCACACACAACACTCGAGAACGTGGGAAAAAGCTCAAGCGTGTCTGGGGAGCATACGGAGTGTTTCCAAGGAGAAGTCACACCATTACGATAAGCTTTAGCGTTTATTATTTCTTTTACTTTCAATTCATGTATTTTGTACCTTTGAATATTGAATTGATGTGCATGATTAATATGAGCGGCTAAGCACCCTTTTGTGCTAGCCTAGTTATGATTCCTTAATTGTTTTGTTTGCGTTTACCTTTACTTCCGTACAATTATTTCTAAGTGTATGCATGCATAGTTCTTTGGTAGTCACCCTTGGTTCGGTAGTTTTGAATGGCGATAGAGGCCAATTACCTAGGAGATATGACCAACCCAATTCTAGGTGAGCTGATGAGGCGGGAAGGGTAAGATATGATCAACTAACGACCCTTTCTACTTGTGCAATTTGACCAATTGATCACCTATCGTTTGGATGAACTTAAGAATTGGGGTGTAATGTCTAAGTTCCTAACGGTCGGGCACTCACTATTTAGAATCTAGTATGTAGCGGTACTTAATGACTCGGCTTAGGGGACCTGTGAATAACAGGACTTATGACGGTGCTACTGATTTCTCTGTGGTGGCATCTTTGTTGATAGGTTAGGGCGAATTGACCAAATGTTGTCCTCTCGAATTTGACCCACAAGTAATTGGAAGTAGGTAGGCGTAGACATAACTAGCTAGGAGGATTAACTAGGTTAGCACAACTATTCCTCTATTGATTTCCCTTTACCATTTATTTGCTTTTATATTACGCATTAGTAGTTTAATTAATTAAATACCTATCGAAACCATTATAATTCGTGACAATTAGACTTAGTAATAATCCAACACACATAGCTCTTGGGGACGACCTCGGCTTTTCCATTTACTACACTATACACCGGGTACACCGCCTGTTAGTGCATTAGGGTAGACCATAGGTATAGCGAGACACTATAAATATTAAGACACTCGTCAAGAAACCACTGCATGAAGTTTTTGGCGCAGATTCTTGAGGAGTTATATTAGGATTAATATTGAGTCTTTCATTTCATTTTAAACTTTTCTCACGATCATATTTCAAGTTTTCGGTACCATGGAAGTTGTTAACATCGATGACCTCACTCTTAAGGAATACTTGGCGTTGACTAGGCGGATCAAGGGCCGGGTCTTGTGAGACCCCGTGTCGGAGCGGATCTTCGTTTCGAGATTAAAGACCAATTTATGAGGAGCTTCGCTAACCCTTTTTCGGGAAGCAGGGACGAAGACATATGAGCACGTTGAAAATGTCCTATACATAGCTAGCCTTTTCAACATTCCGTGCGTGTCTCATGATGTGTTATGCTCGGGGTCTTCCCAATGACTCTCACTAGAGCACCGAAGATGGATCGAAGATTGCCCACGGGTAGTTAATACTTGGGCGCTACTAAAGAAACACTTTATTCAAAGATATTGCCCGCCATCAAAGATTTCTAATCAACTCTTGAGATCCACAATTTCAAACAAGAAGACGATTAAACTACAGATCAAGCTTGGGACGGATACAACGATCTTCTTTATAAGTGTTCTATCAATGATCTAAATAACCAACAGAAGGTCAATATTTTCTATAAAGGAATAAATGTAACTACAAGATGATGTCGGACTATCAAGGACCTACCCCAACATGACTCCTACTATCGCAGCTGAAGCCATTCAGAAAATGGCGGACCATTCTCAAAAATGGCACTACGGTGGAAGTAAAGAAACCAAGGCGGAAGTTTGACGGAATCAAAAGAATTGCTAGTAAAATTGAAAGTCTCACGAGATATCTTCAAGGTCGAGAAACCGTTCATGCCATCCAAGTGGGTTGTGAAAGGCGTGGAGGAGGACATCTACTTAAGAATTGTCCTCATATGGACGAAGAGGATATTGAAGAAGCTAAGTATGGAGAAAATCGACCATTTTACGGTGATAATCGAAATAGTAATGGTTATCGTGGAAATTACAACCGTGGGCCTTATGGAGAAATAAAGCCCAGTCTTGAAGAAACAATTAACAAATTCCTGGAGACTTCGGCCCAGAAACAAAAAGAACAAGATATTTGGTTAAAGGGTTTCCAGGAAAATACTAACAAGAATCTTTCCAGGCATGACGAAACCCTAACAAATCTTGGAGCAATGATCAAAAACTCGGCATTTAGATTGTTGGAATTGAACTAAATGAAGCCTGCAAGGAGGAATGCAATGTCGTTTCTACCAATGATTCTCAAAAGTGATTGAGGAATGTATTTCTTCAATCGACATATTGGATGTCGCTAATACCGACGATCAGGAAGAGTTACGCCAGAATTACTTCCCCGAAGTTTCGACATAACCATGTTCTAAGGCATATCCAAGTTAGGATCCGCTTTATTTTCGGTTAAGGATGTTAGCATAAGCGGGTAATCATTCCATGTTCACTGGTAAAATTGATAATTTGGGGATAGTAGACTTTGGGTCTTGTGTAAACATCATGCCTCTATCCATATTCTTAAAACTGAGGATAATACACCTTTGGGAAACGGATATCGTGATTGATTCAGGTACTGAAACCAAGATTACCCCTTTAGGTATTATAGGTGGTATGTGCGTAAAGGTCGATAAATTTACCTCAGCCCCCGGCTTTGTGGTATTCAATAATATGAACAACAAAAAGGAGCATTTGATTCTTGGTAAACCATTCCTTGACACATTGGCACAATACGGTGGAATCTATGGAGATATTATGGAGTTTAAATTGGATAAAACCTTGAGCCTTGAGCCAGACAAAATCGTTACAAAGGAACCACCAAAAATAGAATTAGATGACTGATAGGTTTCCACCTTCATCTTTTAGCCATTTGTAGGAGTCCGAATCCAATGACAATGAAGATGATGAGGAAGAGATTTGCTTTCTATTCCTAGTTACGTTGTAAAAGGAAGAGTTCATTGTTGTGTTCTTACCAAGCGGACCAGAGTGATATTTCCACATGTTCCCCTTTCCAAAAGGATGTAATGGAGGATGGGAGTATCTCATTCTGGACGATTAAAGAAGCTGCAAAAGTTTGGTGGTGCTGGGAAAAAAAATAAGATATCAGAAAAAAGTGGTTACAAGAGCATAGTGCTTTTTGCGAATGGTTCTCCGACATTAACTGGACCATTCATTTCTGCGAACCAGTTATGATGCACGATGAATACACCTTGGTATGGCCTACATGTAACCCCAATCACAAGATTTGCGATGGAGGAAAATACCCTGAACCTAAATGGCTCAAACGCAAAGAATGGGCATGTTTTGACGAAGATAAGAGGAGCAATGTAGGATACGGGGAATCTCATTTGAAAATTGGTTACTAGTAAAGTTTGGGTATGTTCAAATTGATGAGGAAGAAAAGGCTAGGTTTCGCTTCGAATGGGCACGAGCTAATTTTCTACAAAAGATACTCCATGACTCGTTATGTTTCAATCGAGATGTTTAGGACCAGCTTATTCAATGAAAGACATGGAAGAAGTCGGGGATGTCCAAAGGTCCCCATAGGAGCCCCGCGGCTCGAGTCTAACTTAAAGACTCATTAATAAAGAAAAGTGCTCTTTCTGGAGACAACCCGAATTATCCCTTCTTTTGTTTTTACTTCTTTTCCATTGGGTTTTGTGTTTTCTAACCATTTTGCAGGAGACAAAGTAGTAATCATCTGCGCTTGTCGATTCGAACAGAGTTACGGCAGAACTCATCTCGATGATTACGCCAGAACCAACATTTTAGCAGCAGAATTCTTGACGATTACCAATTACGGCGTAATTCCATCTCGATGGTTGTTGTAACTATTCGCTTCACAACTCATACCAGGTTTTCCGATTCTGGCAGAACTCTTCTGCATGGGAGTTACGACGTTAACTCTCTGCTTAATTCTTTCATTTTAAAACACAAGAACCTTGTATTAGTTTTAAATGAACTTTATGTGTGTTCCCTCAGAACCCTCACGAGACTTCACTCGTCCACTGGGACACCAAGTGGTTTAAAAGGCTTGTTGCATTCGCTAAATGCAACCGTGATTTCTACCAGTGAGTTAGGTTTGTTTTTCATTTTATTTTTTCTTTTAGAATTATGCTTGTCGGTATTGTGATTTCGTGGATTGAAGTTTGTTCATGACGCTTAAACGAAGGCACGGTTCTTTCTCGTGGGCCTTCTTCATTTTGGAGCAAATTTCGTGGAAATTCTCGCTCTAATTCTACCTTCTCTTCACCTTTATTTTAATGCCTAGTACAAAAGGGACTTTGTACAATTCAAGTAGGGGACGGAGTAGAATTATCTCTTGAACTTTATTTAAGCCTCATTTTTTAGTTTATTTTGAAAAATTATGCCATTTTTAAAATTTTGACATGTTTTCCGAACCTAACTAGATTAGACCTTAGCCGAGCACATACAACCCTTGACATTACATGGTGAGATTAGCCTTATCCGTTTCCTATATTTTACCCCAACCACCAAATTATGAGTGTACCGTAGCTTGTAAACTTTAGAACTTGGCCTTTGCATCATTTCGAGACCATAGACGAGGTATGTTGAGTTAGATCGATGTATTTGGACTTTTCGGCTTTAAAAGGCAAGATTATAGGATTATCACCTAAAAACCTACCATTGTGAGTCTATCGATTAGTCACCGACTTTTCGAACCCCTATGTGAAACCTTTTGTTGGACTCCTTTAGTGCAAGATACCCTAGATACACCCTTCCGAGCCATTCCTTTCATTTTATCAACCCAATATATTGTTTCGTCACACACCTTACACCTAGCCTCACCCCGTAGTCTTTATTTGTAATTGGGAAATCATCATTTGCCTAAGTTCAAGGTTGAGTGAAAAGGTTTGGAAATCACGCTTTCATCGACAACATTTATGAAGATCATTGAAGACCCCCGATTCCCTTTGTTCATCTCATGGGGGGATGTTATGTTATTATTGTTGGAATCACCCTAAACCATAATCAAGTGTTAGTAATTAATATGTAATAGTTAGCTTTATTATGTCCTTTATGTTTGTTATTAGCCTTAAGCTTATGTAGAAGGCCCATGAGCTTAGGCCCATGCCCATTAAAGTAAGGATGGGAACTAGGAGTGTTGCCCTAGCTTCCCTCCTATAAATACCTTATGTAAACCCTCACTGAGGGTTGGTTGTTCTCTTTTCTATTTCACTCTTTCCTTTAACCTTTCTCTCTATATTTCGTGTGTTTGGATAAGGTTCAACCGATCTCTCTTCTCTCTCTTCTCTTGATGCTTGTGTTGTAAAACCAGCGACCTAACAAGTGGTATCAATCGCCTAATAGTCGAGTGAACGTATTGTTTGAAGTGAGTTTTGGTCTCACGCCTAACTTGCGTATCCTTATCTTTGGCTTGATCAAAAACGTATTTTTACACTTTGAATACAAGATTCTTGTACTTTCAACGCTTTAGGTGTTAAAATACTTGTTTTGGCAAAAGTTTCAAACTTTATGCGTGGATCGTTGTTTTCATCTAGTTTTTGAATGTGGGTTTCATCCACTCGTTACTGCTTTAGAGGCTTTGGTTCATCAAGTTTCACACTTTTGTGTCTTTTGGTGTTATTGAAGCTATTTTATCACACAAAACCGGTTTAGAAACATCTTTGGACAAAATCAAAATTACGAGTAATCCCACGCAGTAGTAAAACCCTAAAACTACGCTGTAAGTGTTTCCTTGGTTTGATCTTCATTTTAGTGGTTTATTCCGTGTTTTCTTACTTGGATAAGTCCGAAATACGCCGACTTTGGATATCTCTTGAAGCGTGATAGTGTAAAGATCATTTGGGCAAAACCCTAAAATTACGCATAAGCATAAGCTTACGCGAGAAAATCCACGCCTAAGATTCATCTTCGCGTAAACCTAGTACGCATAAGGAATCCCACGCCTAACTTTCTACGCCTAACTTCACTGCTTACGATAACTTTAGTCTTTTTCCTCATTGATGAGTGCGTATTCACTCATCATTTAAAGGTCAAACTGAAATGCGAAAACATCTAAAACACTCCGAAATGCATCAAAATACCGAAAATATCTCAAAATTGTGTTTTATATGTTTTAGATGCAAAACAAATGAAAACGAACAAAGTTTGCATAATTGTGCGCTTCGGCCCCCAACTTTTAAAATGGCAACTTTAGTCCTCTGGAATTTCAAAGAATGACAGAATTCACACCGGACATTTTAAATTGGAAAATAAACATTTTAGTCCTTTGGTAATTCTTACTTGTCAAAATTGGTCATTTTGAGAATTTTGAAAATACAATTTTCGTCCTTCAAGTTTCACAAATGATGATTTGGTCCTTGGTTTATTTGAGAAAGACAAGATTAACCTTGGATCACTTTTTCGGTTACTTGATTGGTCCGTGAATTTTCGTAATTGGCACTTTAGGTCCCTAAGCTTCTAAATGGATCCACATTTAATCCTAAACCCAAAATAATGCCTAGTCCAATAAATCCCTAAACCCGTGCCCAATCCCACACTTATCCAAACCCAACCTAATACCCGGGTCAAATACCCTAACCTACCAAACTCATAACCACTGTGTCCTTCTTTCTCCTTTAATCCTAAAACGAGTAAAACCTAAAAATAAACCCAAAACCCACTTTTACCCGCCAAGAATTTCCCTCTCTCTCTCTCCATCACTTTCCCATATTCCCAACACACTCACTCATTCACCCAATGCAATGTCACGGGTTACTCATTGCCACTTTGGCAATCCAAAGTGCAAAAGTGGATTTAATGGTCAGAATTCTCCAAGATGTAATCCAAGGGTTGTTATGCGAGAAAAAGCACAAGGATGTTATTTCGTCGTTTTGTCTCACCAAACAAGTAATCAAACAGTAAAACAAGAAGCTTTAAGACTTTTTCACTTTTGTATAAATAGGCATTTAGTGACTTTGTAATATTTGTCTAGGATTTCAAGGTTCTAGTCCCACTTAAATTTCATTGTCTTTTAACTTTTCTTGTAATCTTTATTTTGAATGCGGCTTAATTTAACTTCACCGATTCCGCTTTTAAAAGTTTATGCGATTTAAGATTATATTTTCATTTTATGAGTTCTTGTTTATATACTTGTTTATGCTCTTGTTTAGAAGTGTGTTTGCTTAATTGAGCTTTTGCTAGTGATAGAAAGTTTTCTACCAAAAGAGTGTTTCGAGTAAGTTTTTTTCTTTCGGTCATGTTTTTTCGACCCATGCTTGGTTCTAGTTAAGTCATTGGTAGTATTATACACAAGATTTTTACAAGTTAATGCTACTGGTGGTATGGTTGAATGTAGATTTTTTAGTTTCGTTCATCGCTTAAGCTGTTCTCAACAAAGAAATTCTTAGTCCAACTTGTTGCTTTATTTTAGTTAGGTTAGAGCTAGTTTTAGGACTTGATTTTTATTGTATAAGTGGTTAGTAGTACTAGGTTAAAATTCTTTAGCTTACCTTTGGATTTAGTACTTATTTGTTAGCCTATTTTAGCCGCTGAAATGCCCCCATTGCCTCATGCCACCACCGCAGATCGCCAGCCTTCATAAGAGCTTGTCTCCAGCTTTTTAGTCCTTCCATTTTGCTTATTTAGGCCCCTCATTTGCTATTAGAATAGATTAGGTTAGCTAGTAGCTTATTAGTGCTTATTGTTTATGGTTAATTGCTTATTTGTTTCATGATTTTAGCTTAGGAATTCCCTAGTATAGATTGTAATGCCAACCGCTTATCCCTCTCTTTCGGCTTACTTTGCTTAGATTTAGTCTCGCTTCAATATTCAATGCTTTCTTTTTCATTAGTAATGGTTGATAAACTGCTTTTAAGCTTATTTGGTGTTTAAAAACTCTGCTTAAGGGTGTGTTTGGTTAGCTTAACTGCCCAAGGCGTGTTTGGTTAGCTTAACTGTCCAAGGGCGTGTTTGGAACTCAATCACCTGTAGTGTGTTTGTTTACGTGGTGTCCAAAACAAAGAAGTTTAATAAGATAGTTTGCAAAGAAAGAAAAAGAAAAAATAGAAGAAAACAAAGGCACCGCCTGTGATTCAACTCGATACCCATTTCCACGATCCAATCCCACCTCTCACAACCAACTGTTCTATCAAGCACTTTGTGTAACTGCTACTTAGCCGATGTATTAAAGGATTGTAGTGTCAAGTTTAAAAATTAAAAGCATCAAAAGGCGGGCGGTGCGATTCGAACTCGACCGCGCAGCCTCTCACACGCACAAATGTAGACCTCCTAACCATCTCGCTCCTCGCTTTACTTGTTTTCTTTGTGTTTAATTAATACTTAAGGTAGTTTTTTCGCTTTTGCCTTTTTAGCTTATTTAGCATTTAGTTTATCCTAGTTTATTTAGATTAGCTTATATTTCCTACTTATTTTTCTTAGATTAGTCATAGTTTAAACTATTTTATCGCAAATTTTCATAATTTTTCGTCACAATTTAGTATTTTTAATATTTAGTTTAGATTAAAACCGCTTTTAATTCAGATTAAATAAAATAAAAGCTCAAAAATACCCGGCTTTTTCCTAAAATTATTTTTAGTCATTTAGAATGTAGGAAAATTGTTTTCACACTCAGGACTTAAATTGCATATTTTTCACTTCCGGCTTAGTGCTGCTCCTGCTTTTCTGCTTTTGCATTTTAGCACTCTAGGATGTAGTTTAGCCGCTTTATTGTTTCTTAGGATTAGTAGTAGTTTATTTAGTGTTTACTTTGTTTTACATGCTTTATTTTCATTTCGCTCTTTATATTGTAGAATACGTAATCAAATCCAAATTGCTTAACCAATTCAAGTCCTTATCTCGAACTCAACGACCACAATTTCACACCTGCTGGGACACGACCGGAAATCACTTTTCCGGTATCACTTTTATCACACCCGTGAGGTTTGGCACGTTGACCTTTTTCCTAAAGGGTTAATTTGTCGAATTTTACTTAATTTGATATATTGATATTGTGTTTGTTTTCACCACTCACTTTACCACTAATCATTACGCTGTAGCCAAACCTACGCCAGACTTTTGATTGTTACGCCAGAACTTTGGTGTTTTTACGCATAAGTGCTACTTGGTTTATTGTGATTTCTACGCCAGGATACTTCATCAACAAAGGTTCATTCGACTACAAAGATCCATCAACACAAGTTATCAAAAAAAAAAAAAAAAAAAAAAAAAAAACTAAGTAGTTGCACCAAAACAAGTGTGATACCCTCTACATCCATCCGTGAGGTGTGAAAGGAAATCATCAAAATAGCATGTTCGTGTGTCAAGAAGATAATTGACACTACATCTTTATGCTCTAACACTGAACCCAGCACACTGGGGATCCATGTCTTTCTTCCTTGCCTCTTCTATTTTCCTATGTGTACAATGCTTATGGCTCCTACTACAAAACAAAGATAGGACCCGCTTTCACCGCCAAAATATCATGATCCATCACTGCTCCACCATTGTACTTGATCACATTAATTGAAACATTGCTGGCTCCTCGGTCAAAGATTCGCCAAAAGTCGCGTCGATGTATCAATGTTTCAACAAGACAACCGATAATACTCTAATTTCGATACACTCAATCTAAAACAACAACCGAATCTTCTATAATGTAAGATCAAACTGCTCTAACAATGACACAAATTGATGATCAACATAATGAATGTAGATGTTTTATCAAATGACTCTCTAAATATTTTGGGCACACTTGTTTGATCAATTGGACATACATGGTTTCGATGTCTCCTTATATGAGTTTCATTGCCTTCAATTCATCATCAACATACGTGGTGTATGATTCTCGAATCATTGAAAACATCGGAGGGAGAGACAGCAGCGGTCATTGCTTCCTTGTTCTTCACATGCTTCTTTGCGAAACCCAATGCCTTCTTGAATTCCTTCAATCACGGGAAGAAATAAGACGATCCGTGGCTCAAACGTCTCAATTTAGTGTTATCGCCTCAATGTCATGGGTGATCTTGTGTGAAGTTACCCAAATATGATGTTATGATGCTCACACATGGTCTTGGTATCGAATTATTGCTTATTCACAGTGATTAATATTCAAAGACCACAATATTCGTGGAAAGTCGATCATTTCGCCTTGTGGTTTGTTTCGTGTGATGCGCCTACACACGTGAGAAGATCTTGTTGATTTCGCATGTTACCCTCGAACGGATCTTCCGCAATTAGTCGATTTTCTTTGTGTGGTTTATCGTCATCTACAAATTCTACCGATACTAAAACCTTCAAAGTTAGAGGAAATGTAGACTTCATCAAAGTTTCAAATCACTAAAGAAAGTTGTCATTGGGGAAACTGATTATGAAACTCCTTCACAATGGCTTCGAGTATAAAGATAGAACCCGTCACAAACTGCTTAAACTTCCTCAACCCCCATCATCACCGACCAAAGCCCCAACCTAACCTGCCAAAAATGGAAAGGTTATTTGTTCCTCCTGCTCGTGACGATATTGATGAACGTGTTCGTGTGTATCCACTAAGCTCACCGCACAACCCGAAAATATTCCTATACCGATACACTGCCACAACAACTATTGTTGAAGATGCACCCACACCAGCTTGACTCCAACACAATAGTTGAACACACCGCCTCCAACAATGATGAACCACCGATGATATTCAATGAAGTACCCCACCGCAGATTTTGATCCAAATGCTTCTTCAACCCATTTGCTAATGAGACCGCCGCACTGATGTCGCGAAATCTTCAACAAACCATTTGAACCTCATAACTGCACAATGTATACCAACATCAACCCTTTACACATCGATGGACAAAAGACCATCCTCCGCTAACATTATTGGCAACCGAATCAACCAACAAGTTACGAGACAACGCCTTCACACGGATGGTGAACATTGCATTTATGCACTCACCGTCCGCCAACTGAGCCTAAAAACATTAAAGACGCAATGACAAAAGACAACCGATTGAATCCATGCAGAAGAACTTAACCAATTCAAGCGTCTTGAAGTATGGGAATTGGTTGAAAGACCAATGTGGTCTACGCCATTGGTCTCAAATGGATTTGGAAACAAATTGATGTCAAGGAACGCCATCCAAACAAGTCACGCCTAGTTGCTAAGGGTTATCGCCGGAAGAGGAATAGAATTTGAAGAATCTTTTGCTCCAGCTTGTTCGCCTTCGAGGTCGCTCGATATTTCGCGTCATGCTCATATGAATATGACGGTCTTTCAAATGGATGTCAAAACCCGCTTTCAACCTGACAACCGAAGAAACGGTTTATGTCACCCAACCCGACTTGATTTGTTAATCCAGAGTGCCCGAACCATGTCTACAAACCGAACAAAGCTCTTTATGGTCTCAAACAAGCCCCTCGGGCATGGTACGATAAGCTATCATCTTCCTCATTGCCAATAATTTCACCAAAGGCTCGCTTGACCTAACTCTTTTATACAATATCACGGGCACATATCTTAATTGTTCAAATTTACGTGGATGACATCATTTTTGGGTCGACACATAAAAAGTTTTCAACCGCTTTTGCAAAACTAATGAAGAAAAATTTTGAAATGTCCATGATGGGTGAACTTACGCTCTTTCTAGGACACGAAGTTCATCAATCACCCGTGCGTATTTTCTTGAGTCACCCAAATATGCCCTTGAAATGTTAAACAAATTTGAATGACAACTCACGGACACTTATGCCACACCAATGGCTCATACCAAGAAGCTAGATGTCGATTTACATGGGAAATTAGTTTACCCTACCAAATACCGCAATATTATTGGGTCTCTCATGTATCTAACAAATGCAGCGTGACCTGATATTGTCTTTGTCGCTTATCTATGCTCCCATTATCGGCCGCTACCAACTCGAAACCCACCTCTCGAGGCTAAAAGAATCCTCCGATACATCAGGGAACCATTAACTGGGATCCGCATCCGGCGATTCGTTTTAACTAATCGCCAGACACGACCACGCAGGATGCTTAGACTCAAGGAAAAGTACTTGTGAGCTCTACAATTTCTTGGTGATAAACCGTGTCTTGGCAATCAAAGAAGCGTGATTGTACATCGTCATCATCAACCAAAGAAGAATATGTAGCTATGTCCGCGCTTGTGCTCAAGTCATCCGATGAGAACACAACTCAAAGACTATGGTTACGATTTGACGTATCCCGATGTCATGGACAATCGGAGTGTTATTGCGATCTCGCAACCCGGCTCAAGACTGAATCAAAGCACATCGATCTTCGCTATCATTTCATCAAAGATCACGGAATGTGGTACCGCTGAATTATACTGCGGGCACAGTGCTGCATCACCAATTGGCGATCTTCTCACCAAAGCCTTGCCTCCCGCTAGGTTTAATGAGTTGGTCCAACGGATTGGTATGAGGTGTTTGACTCAAGAGGAATTGATGACCTCCTAAAACAGCCTTAAAAACCATCAAACACCAAAACCTCCTTTGTAAATATTTTCAAAACAAAAATACAAAATTATAAAATCGATAAAACATCAAAATATTCTTCTATCTATATTTCTTTAACATCGCAAGTACAAATAGTCATCAACACGTTGTTCTATCAAACCTTTCATTATTTTCCCAACAAGTGTCGAGGGGAGAAAGTAAATATTTTTCGTTTCATAAAACCTTGTACTTGCATGTTTTCAAAAATATGTTGTTTCTTCTAAAATGGTGGACACTTTTCTTGTCAATTACTCTCCTGACTCAAATGTTTTAACCATTTCATTATTTCAAAAGTCCAGGGGAGTATCGTTAAGTTTCTTGCCTTACATGTGTCTTGTCTAACCTAAACGGATGTTAAAGGATCTTGGTTGGAACCTCTTAAGGTTGAAGGACTCGAATGTCAACTTGGCTAATTAATTTTAACAAAATCATTTACTCCTAAACCACCAAGATCAAACGGCCTAAATCAAATCTTCTAAACTGCTCAAGTTTTTCATAATCTATAAGTTCTAAACTGCTTTGATCAAGATGATAAACAAGGGTTTCTAAAATTCTTCAAATCCAATGCTTAAAACTCTTTAAACTAATTTTGGAAAATTGTTCACTCGAATCTAACCTGGTGATTATGCATAAAAGTGTTCGATTGAAATAAGTTGTGTTAAACCTTTCTTAGTGTCTATTAAACTTGTTTCAATCGTCCAAAACCATCCATAATCTTAAATTTGACTAATATGATTTCTAGGGTTCTTAGCTCATTTAGGGTTTGTCTCATTCTGTGATATGTTATTAGGTGGTCAAGAAAGTGTTAGAATAAGTATATGCATGTTTTGAACCTTGAAATTAGCCCGTAAACATCTAAACTGTAAGAATTTAAGTTTTAGGCTTTAGGGTTCATATCCCATGAATCCTCCGATTCTATGGTGTAAATGTGTTATATCTTGTTCCATTGCACCCATATGACATCTAGGACACTCCATAAACATTCTTGTTTGATTCGGTAGCTATATCACGCGCGAGATTAAGGGTTTAGGTTTGAGCAATTTTACGCCTAAGTCTTTCCGTGTGTATCTCGATATGTTCTATGCTTGTTTTGTGATCTAAAAGATGTTTCGAGTTAACCGCAATCAAGTTTTCATGTTTATATTTAACAAAGTTAATTATTCGTAATGTCGTAATCTTTAGGTGTTCAAACCGTTATAATTAAGGAATACTTTATGCGTAAAGGTTAGGCTCTAAGAGAAATCTTTACGTAATTTTACGCATAAGGGGTCTACAGTGATTACGGTATCTTGGAAAGATATTCATAAACAAGGCTTGTTACGCATAAGCTTTTACTCTACGAGTAAACTGACGCTGAACATCTAGCTTATCCCTACGCGTAAGCTTAAAGCTTTTGAACTTGTCTTACACGTAAGAAACTCTTACGCATAAGCTAGGTCTTACGCTTAGCTTACTCCTATGCATAAGCTCCTTTCACGCATAGGATCCTTGTTACTCTTAACCCAATGCTCACTACATTTTGTCCTGCTACATTGATATGTTACTTGTTAAATGTTACTCATAAGTCACAAATACCGATGTTTCAGTATAAGCTACAAATGTTTATATGTTGTGTGTTAATGAAAATTTGACTTTGAAATTTCAAAAGTAACATGTTCACATAACTTATCACATCAACTTCAATCAATTGGAACAATGTGACTTAGACTTGTAACTAATATAAACATGTTACCATCATACAAGTAATTAGATAATAAATCGTACTAATACAAACACATTGTGTTTCCATATGTCTGCCTCTTTGTCTAATGACTTTCATATCATGAAATGGCTGCGAAATCAAGCAAACATCAATCCCCCACCGAGCTCTCGATGGCAAACACATTCCAAGATGGATATGACAAAACAATTGGCAAGAACTATCTCCGTGTCATCTTCAACAACTTCATATGCTCATAATCATCTTGCAGTAATTCGCGTGATATCCTTCGCAACATCCATTCAAAACTCATGCTCAATGAGTAAGATTCAATGGATGAGGTAATACAATTTGTAAGACATTAAAGTAAAAGGATGGAATACCAAGCTTCAATCTTTTCCTGTTAATCAACCCGTGGGGCAAGAGGTCAGTAGTAGTCCTCCACTTATGGAAGATCCATTGCAAACATCTCTTACCCCATCCGACCCGTTAATCAACCCGGTAAGGACTGTGGTGTCACCGCTACTACCATCATGAAATGAAGCAAACACAACTTTAACAATCGCAAGAAGAAAAGCATGGTGAAGATGGGGAAATATATGATTAAGGAGATTACGATCATGATAAGGATGAAAGAGTCCCCGATGATGATAATTTGGCGGTCAAGAGGAAATGATTCAAAAGAGGCAAAAGAAGTCGCTAGAGTCGAGGAGGAAAAGTTTAAGAAGGAATCGCACAACCACATAGTTGACAATCCAATACACAAACCTCAACAGCCTTCTCTCGAACCATCTATTGACACTTCCACTAAGCCCAAATCATCATCTCAATCATCACCTCCATCAACATAAGAAACACCTATGTCAACAACATAACTCATAAGAAGGCAACTCTATCCAATGATTCGACTAATGGTTAAGGTGTTATCACCACTACACAACAGTTACACACCACCACCATCTCGATCAACCAAGGGATTCGTAAACCAAACCACCAATGGAGAAAACCGTTGATCACATTACATACACCGGTGGTAGGAACACGACATACCGAGCCCAAACCGTAACCTCAACCGAAATTTCGATCAAGTACATTATCGCACTCCTTGTTTTCACACGCTCAAATCATAGAGCGTTGAAGTTCTCCACCCGGGTCGAATCTTACCTAAATTCTACATTCATCTGAATCAATCAAGAACCTCAAGACAAAATCGCTTTTTAAACAAAAGTTTGGGTTTGTCTACCAAAGTGAACATCATCATACTTGCTTCATGGCTTCGATGAAATTCACTAAGTTCTATGACGCCACCCTCGAGATGGTTCGATATGGATTGGCATATCGATCAAGGACATCGAGTCAGTATAATTCGTATTTAAGAGATGGAATTCAAAGGATTGCAAGGATGTTCGCTGATTTATCAATCGATTGATGAACGCTTGATTCATCGGATCGATGCAACGTTGGAGAGCTATGTGGGAGGATAACCAAACTTTCCGATTTCGACTTTCCAACGCCCTCGTAAAGTAGCCGATCGCTTGTAATCATTGGGTATTCTCTTGATTGTGATTTTTCCTGCTTGATTATCTCGTTAAATGGCTTGTGCACATAATAATGTACAACCCGTAATTGTCAAGAAAGGACCCCGTGGTACGACGCTGCCACAACTTATAAAAGGAGCGAAAGCTTTTACTTTTGAGTAAAACCTATCAAACCTTTCAATTTTCAAGGTTTTGCTCAAAAGAACAAGTACTTCCCCATATGATTTTTCAAAACCTCAACCGCTTATATCACTAGTCGAGGAGAGTATTTGAATTAAAACTTTGTTCACAAATTGTTCACAGTGGTCGCCTTCCAAGCAACACTCCGAAATGGTCATATTTATTCTCAAACATTCAAAAATAACATTTTATATGCCATTTTTGGGGAGAAAATTGTGTGATAAGAAATATGTTGTGCAAAATGCAATGAATCTGTACCGTGACTTAACCAATGAATTGACGGTACTAAACTGCTTTGTAACTCAAAAGACTTGTCCCGACGGGTAATAATTTCAAGCTAGTTCGCTAGTAATGTAAACGTGTCTCGCAAAGCGACTTGTCAAAGTAGAAAGTACCATTCGAGACACTCTTGGTAGACATGAACTCGACGGGTATGACAACCTTCGAGGTTTGTCTATACCTTCAAGGTAGTTATTAGAGCTAGTTGTCACCTAAAACCGATAATGTAACTCTTTAACCACGCAACGTAACCGTGTCTCGCGGGGATTGTCTATCTCGAGCGGATCAATTCAAAATGTGCGGCTTTTCCTCCTCATGCATTTAACCGTTAAAACTATTAAGCACATGTGGAGGGGAGTATTTATGCAAACCTTATCTCTCACAAAGGGTTCAAACATGTTTTTCATTTACAAACCATTTGAGAGATTTTCACAAACAAAGGTTTTAATGGCAACATAGGTTAGTCATGGAGTTATAATGCGACTAAGGTTAGGAATAACTGTCCTATGATCCGCCAGAGTCGGAGGGATCTACCCAAGGACACTACCATTAGTTAGTGTTACAAGTCCTTAGGAATGATTGTAAAAGGAGAAAATGAGAATCGGAGAAAAGAAGGAGTCAAGAATCAAAAGAAATGAAAAGTAAAGTGGTGAAAAGAAATAGCCCTCCAGACACTCAACTTAGCGCATAACCGGTTCAATTATATACATCGGTTGTCACTTATGACACCGTATTGAAGATTAAAAGTCTTCATGGACCCAAAGGACGCATGCACTAAACCTTCTTAGCCACTCAAGTTTCTCTCAAAGAAGCTTGTTTCATTCTCACGTGGAACCCTACGCAAACTATTGGCTTTCTTAGAGATCACCGGTATTGAAGAAGGAGACCTCTCCCTAGTCTCCGCCAGAAAACCAAATGCACTATTGAGTCTAGAGCCACGAGATTCATCAAAAGATCTCTTTAGAACACTTGACATTTTATCACTTGACGATCACCAAATAAGATTATCGGTTCATATCGAGTCCTTCACGATCTTAGCAACTGGTCGAGAACATTTATGAGAGGTTCACATCTCGCGATCCTCGTGATTGAATGGAAACCTCGCCAAGGTCAACATCAAACACCGACAAAGAAGTCACTTCGTAACTCCCGTGGATTACGCTGGAGTGTCTCAAACGGTCTCACAACGTGGAGGTGATGCTACGGTATCTCAATGACTATCTCGAATCAGATGTACTTGCACATCGTGTTATCTCACTGTGGGACTCAGCTCAGAACGGCCTTTGTAAGAATTAGAGTTGTGTTTTCACACTATGTCAGTTAACACTCTCAAGTTCAAACTTGTAAGCGCTCGAACCTCGCTTATTACTAACCGCTTGAAATGTTTTTTCTTATGGAAGCTCCGAGCAGATGATCGTGTCGATTCTTCTCATGCTCACGCCAACATCATCACTAATGGAAGTTCTATTCAAAAGCAACACAATCAGAAGAATGATTCTTCGTCAAACCAAAGAATCTACAAAGTTAAAGACTTAGAGAACTTCATCGATTGAATTCCAACGCCATAGAGCGTGTGAGCATGTTGAAGAATGACGCGGAGACACCTGAGCAACAAGGCACCGAGACAGATCGATGCGCATAACAACATACTATCACTTTCACCACAAAGAACAATGATCAAAGAACAAAGTTAAAGATGACGCAAAGCACAACTGCTCAAAGTCAACTATTTCTACACGGGGGATTGTTCAATCAAGGCAATTCTTCTCACAAGAAAGAAGAATGTCGAAAACGCCGTAGCTACTATTACATCAACGCTTCACTGCTCATCACCAACACTGTGAGGGAGATTGTTGGAATCACTCCTAAACCATAATCATGTTAGTAATTAATATGTATAGTTAGCTTTATTATGGCCTTTATGTTTGTTATTAGCCTTAAGCTTATGTAGAAGGCCCATGAGCTTAGGCCCAAGCCCATTATAGTAAGGATGGGAACCAGGAGTGTGCCCTAGCTTCCTCCTATAAATATTTTATGTAAACCTCACTTGAGGGTTGGTTGTTCTTTTCTATTTCACCTTTCCTTTAACCTTTCTCTATATTTCGTGTGTTTGGACAAGGGTTCAACCGACTCTCTCTATCTCTCTCTTGATGCTTGTGTTGTAAAACTAGTGACCTAACAATTATGTTATGTTCAAAAAAATAATAAAAAATAGTTGATTGAGTTATGATATTGTAAAGTGCAATGTTATAAGCACTATAGTATGAGCTTTATTGATTAGTATCGAGGAGGCCACCGGTCACATTAGAAGATTGGAGTTGGAGTTATACCAATCAAGAAGAAAAGGTAGTGTGCCCATCACGACGCCCTCTAATGAAACATCTACCTCGTGATTTCATGATCGGGTCTCTAGACTTCTAAGCTTGAACTTTGGGCTGACGGTGTTGGTGATGACTTGGTTATAGATTTAGACTACCGCTTGTTTTTCATTTTACACCAATTATATATCCCATGTTTTATCCTACCCTTTAGTCATGAAGCGTGTCTAGGTGATGCAGCGAGCAATCTTTGGTGTCTTGGCCATTGATTTTGTCCACTTCGCCGTGACATGTTAGTAATGACGAGTCACCCCTTAACCTTTGTCGTGTCTACCCATATTGCCTTCGATAATTGTTTAGCCCTTAACTCTAGTGGTGGAGATTTGTGTAACCGCCAAGCTTATGATAGAATACATGCTATGACTATGCGATTGAGTGATCACCCTGAAATTGACACTTTGAATAGTTGAGAGATTTGAGTGTTTGTTCCCCTTTCGTGAGGTGTTCGGCTTTGTTTTATTCTAGCATAAGGGATTTGTAAACTCATATTTTCCGTGTTTTGGAGATATCTTTAGAAATCTATCTAATAAGGTCTACTGAGGGCAAGTAGAGTTCAAGTGGGGGATATTTGATAACATCAAATAATATTAAGTGTCAATTTCCGATAATGCTCGTTATTTATATCATTTATATGGATTTACGCTTGTTTTCCATTGTTTTCCACTTTCGTAAATTGCAGCATTGGAGCTAAAGAGACGCGGAAATGGAAACATTACAAAAGATTTATCACAAGATGCCTATTTTGAAGAAGTTACGGCGTAACTCGCCTCTCACATTACGCCAGAACTATTGCGTGACCGAGAAGTCCAACTTATCAAGAGGTTATGGCGAACTCTTCCCAAAGGTTACGACGTAACTCCATTAGGTCAAAAGAGGTTCCACACCGATACTTACGCCAGAATTCATCTGATCACTTATGTCGAACCGAGTTTATTGAAGACTACGGCGAACCACTTATAAGGTTACGCCGCAACTAGTGCATCTAGTGCATTTACGAAGAATAGAAGGTTACGGCGAATCCTCTATTAGTTACGCCAGAACCTGCATATGGCCTATAAATACCCCACCTAACACACAACACTCGAGAAAGTGGGAAAAGCTCAAGCGTGTCTAGGGGAGCATACTTGAGTCGCTTTCCAAGGGACAAGTCACACAATTACTTATAAGCTTTAGCGCTTATTATTTCTTTTACTTTCAATTCATGTATTTCGCACCTTTGAATATTGAATTGATGTGCATGATTAATATGAGCGGCTAAGAACCCTTTCGTGCTAGCCTATTTATGATTCCTTAATTGTTTTGTTTCATACACCTTTACTCCGCATAATTATTTCTAAGTGTATGCATGCATAGTTCTTGGTAGTCACCCTTGGTTCGGTAGTTTTGAATGGCGATAGAGGCCAATTGACTAGAGATATGACCAATCGACCCTAGGCGAGCGGATCGAGACGGGAAGCGTAGATATGACCAACCGACGACCCTTTCTACTTGTGCGATTTGACCAACCGATCACCTATCGCTTGATGAACTTAAGAATCGGGGACGAGTGTCTAAGTTCCTAACGGCCGGCACTCACTATTTATAATCTAGCATGTAGCGGTACTTAATGACTCGGCTTAGGGACCAGAACAACAGACTTATGACGTGCTACTGATTTCTCCCCTGGTGGCATCTTTGTCGATAGGTTTGGGCGAATTGACCAAATGTCGTCCTCTCGAATTTGACCCTCATCAAGTAATTGGAAGTAGGTAGACGAGACATAACTAGTTAGGAGGATTAACTAGGTTAGCACCACTATTCCTCTATTGATTTCCCTTTACCATTTATTTGCTTTATATTCTCGTATTAGTAGTTTAATTAATTAAATACCCACCAAACCATTATAATTCGTGACAATTAGACTTAGTAATAATCCAACACACATAGCTTGGGACGACTCCCGCTTTACCTTTACTACACTACACACGACCGGGTACACTGCCCGTTAGTGCATTAGGGTAGACCATAGGTATAGCGAGACACTATAAATATTAAGACCTGGTCAGTAAAACCTGCATCAATTATTCAGTTAAATACGTAAAATCTGAATTGGATGTTAATATCTGCATCCGTAAACATAGGAACCTTAATCACATTCTGAATCAAATACCTGATGACACTGAGGAGCGTCAGTTGGCATTTTTCTGTGCGGCAAAATGCCCTTCTGCCACTCCGTTTGTACCGTAAATAACATTATGGATGGTTGTGTCAGCATGAGCCTGCTTGCAAGTGATATGTTACTTCGAACGAAGAAAAATTACGGATATTTATAATGCTACACTTTACCATGATTCATCAGATAGACTAACCTTTGGCGATTCGTGAAGGCTCCTTTCATTCCATACTTGAATATCGCAGTCATCGATTCAAGTCTTTCCACCGGGAGCACATTTCAATCGTTAATCGATAATGTTGGTACGCGATGTTCAACATAGTGTGGCTCGTTTAATCGCCTCAAATTCCTTTTGCAGGAGTCTTTGTGCAAAGGTCCGCACCAGACGACACAGACCCTTGCCACAACGGAAGGAATTCGAGGGAAGATGAAGTGGACAATATCTTAAACATCGCTATTTGTCCAAACCGCTAATCCGTGTTTGTTTCTAATGGCATGCCGATCTAGGATGATCTATAAACCGCATAAACGATCCTAGGTTTGACATGCCATTCAATAAACAAAGCTGGATTGCAAGTAAACAAATGATTTGCGGTTGTCGTCAGTCGATGATGTTGGCACGCGATGTTCAAGATAGTGAGACACGTATAATCGCACCTTCAAATTCTTTTTGTTGTGGCAAGAGTGCTTGCGCAAAGGGCCGCAACACACATATTGCTAGACCATTGTCACAGCGAAAAGAATTCGAGGGTAAGATGAGAACCGGCAAACATGTTGAATATTGTGTATCAGATACGTGAGGTTCAGGACAATGACATCCATCTGATCGTCCTTTCAAATTCCTTTTGTCGCTTCAAGAGTCTTGTGCAACAAGCTGCACTGCACGTGATTGCTAGACCATTGTGACAACGAAAGGAATTCAAGGAAAGATCAGAATAGGCCAATATCCTTAACATTCTGATCACCATTAGCAAATGAAGATCGCAATACTCTACTGAGTGGAAAGATTCCAATCGATGACACCACTTACCTGGATAAGATTCAACTCATGACTGCTGAATAGATACAGACAATTTCAAACAACCGTTAGTGAAAAAAAAGTAGATACCTATAACTCTATAGTGGCATTCGAATAGCAAACAATAAAAGCAACACACATGTAATAAATACGTTAAAAAAAATTGTAGGCTCAGATATATGTATACAATAGCGATAGAAGGCAATCAAAATGGCTGCAATCACACGTTCAATGTGACTGCCCTGCCACGATACCGTCCAAGGAAATGTATACGTGTTGGTCACTACACTATCATCATCGCCTATAGAATGATTGAAGGCTGGTCAGTATTCAACCAATCCAAGTACATAAGTAGTAGGGTTCATTTTCCTTGGCTGGATACTGACTGCAAAATCAATTTGCCGAATAACAAACAAGAAAAGTGGAGAGCATATAAGTACAGGATTGAGATCAAATCGCAGTCATACAGCTAAAAAGGCTTAGGTCTGCAATTCTTGAAGTGGTACTCAAAACCCCTTGCTGCAACCGTGAGGTCGCCATGCCAAGACATAGGTTTTGATAAACAACACTTTCGTAAACAAAGAATCGCTTTCACGCTTCATCATCGCTCGCGCAGTAATCAAACGTTGTCGATCGCCGCCGTTGCGTGCCTAGGATTTGGACAAATAAATGGACATACGAAAGTTATAACAAAGGACACTATAATCGTCAAGAAAGAAAGAACAGAAATACACACATATGATTATCAACTATCAGAACGTAAGTGGTACCTGCATAGTCAGAGGACTTTCCGGTGCTCCAAGAAGTGCTATCGATGGTTATAGAACAATTCAACACGCCTGTGAGAACCAACGCGAGGCCACATGGGTCATTATATTATCATAAAAACCACTGATCGTTATGTAAACACATCAACAACAATAAATGCGTAGATGAGATTAGCAAACATGTGAATAAAAAAAGCTCACCGTAATCACCATAGTTAATCGCCGTAAATCCCTCGAGATAAATTAAGGTGTATAAAATTGTGGAACAAGATGGAAAATGAAGCGACAAAACCACCACATATCCGTTGCACTAAGAAAGCCGGTAGACATAAGCCCACATCCGCGTAAAAAGAAGGCTACCCTAAAAACCGCCAATTAAATTGTTCAGGAGGTAACCCATACCGCTTTGCTGCTTTTCTTTTTGAACCGAACGTGGCTAATACACGACACCTATATTATTCCATCGAACCTCACATTAAATTGGTATAATAGTTCACAGCAACCAAGGACAGCGGAGATCAAGATTCACCAAGAAAAACAATCCCAAAGACACCAAAGAGTAGGATTAGTTTTACCGCCGAACATCGCTACACCGTCCGCTTGCCGAATACCGATAAAATTTATAACTAAGGATCTCATTATATATTTCGAAAGGCGCATTTCATGATGCTCGATTTTGATATAATGGCGATCATGAAAAGTCATGACCGAGGAATTGAAAGCCGATGTCAAATCGCAATCAGACAACTTAAAAGGCTGTGTCAACGCTATTGAAGCAAGATTAAAATCCCATGGTCGCAGAACCGCAAAGTCGCCACGCCAAGGCACGTTTCGTAAACAACACATACAAAACATCAAACCGACAAATCTCATCATTGCCACAAGTAGTGTAACGCCGCTCTTTTGACAACAAACTCCTTTACGCAACTCGCATTATGTAACAGTGTTTAAACATAATAAGAATAACCTCAAATGAATACATCGCAAAACCTAACGTAAGTCAAAGATTGCATGCCTTCAATGATATTTTGTTTCCACGCAACCACCGTAACGAAACTTTCAAATTCGACAAAAGGTTAAACAACATACCTAAAGAGAACATCGTTGTTCCGCACATCCGTAACCGAAAAACAACCACTATTGTTAAGCTTTCATGTTACCAACAAAGAACTTTATCCATAGACAACTATCTATAAATCTTAATCCTTGTTGTCAATGGGCCTTGAAAATACTTTCCCAAGTCAGGGTTCGGATTTACCCGTTTTCTTATAAATAATAGCGATCCGAGTACATCAGCACCATGAATAGTTTTTCTTGGCCGGATACTGGTAGCAACATGCATCCGCAGAACACTGGTTAGGAAAGCCTAAGGCTCAGGTCAGCAATTACTGAAGTGGCACACAAAACCCTATGGCTGCAAACGTGAGTTAGCCGCGCCAAGATATGGATTCTGGCAAAACACCATCCACAAAAACAGAAAACACTGACAAATCCCATCATCGCCTACAACGCAGTCAAACGTTGGCCCCTTAACAACAAACGCGTTTCACGGAACCTGCAATACGTACCGCATTTAAATATAATATGAATAACTCCAAACGACTACATCCAGAAACTAACACAAACGCCGATGCACCCTTCAATATTCACCCCTGCAAGTAACGCTAGTCGCTTTACGACCCAAAAACCAAACAATGCACCCATGAAAACAACCTTCTCCGCACATCCACAAATGAAAATTATCATCACTGCCATTGTTATTCTCACCAATAGCAGCTCTATCTCTACATAATTATATATAAATCTTAATCGCAATTGCCAACGTGGTTGTGAAATTGCTTCCCGACTCATGTTAAGAGGCTTCATCTACTCCAAGGGCCGAACTGTTTACGATCAATAGGTGCACCTGTTGACAAATATTATCGCTATATCAAAACTACGAAATAACCACATAAACCGATACAAAAAAAATGGTTTATACTTTTGCCAAAAACATAGCGTGCCGAAAAGCATTCAACAACAACATATACAAAGAATTTACTTGAAGCCGACTGAATTTGAAGACCTCTGAATGTATTGCCAAGGTTGCTAGAACTCTCAGCAATAGGAAAGGCAACATCTATCAAGAAAGAAATACCAAATAAGTATACGAAAGTTGCAAAACGCAAGAATAAACAAATAAAAGCCTATTTTGTCGTCCGATGTACCAGAGCTACCGCTATTAATGTTCTTGTCAGAGTTTTGCCAGAGAACCCGAACGCGAGTATAGGTCTTCCTAATAAATGCAAGCAAACCCCGAGATCCCATAAGATCCGCCACCTACCAAATTTCCTCTTAGGTTAAGAAAGGTTTCTCTAAAATTCTGTAATGAGAAAACTACTCAATCGTCAACCAAATAGATGTACAACATGAGAAAAGCCCATGAGGCAAAAAGGCATGCGCACGTAAAAAAAACCCAAATCAGCCAACAACCAAGCAGGCAAAATTCCAGCGCAACCGACCATGGTATAGGAAATTATTTAAAATTGTCACCGACAACGCCAACCATGGGATAGGAAATGATTTTAAAACTTTATCGACCACATACTTGCCGTTCGACACGGCCATTGAACTTAAATTTTGGCGTAAACATGGCTCGACTTGCAACATCAAGAAAGATTCTAAGCACCCTTCAATGGCGCTACCATAATCCCTGGTTCGCTACCTTAGCAATACACGCAAGTGGTTATCTAGAATTCAAATGAGAAAACCACCGAATCACAACCAAATAAGAGAAGAACCTCGAAAACCAACGGGTAAAAAGGCTCACCCACGTAAAACAATCCCAAACAACCCAAAGCCATGAGGTAAAATCCCACCGCCAAATGCCACCGAACATGGATACGAAACGATCTAAAAGTTTACAGATCGAACCCCCCGCCTCACGTGATACATAAGAAGCTACGCTTGCAACAAATAAGGCTCGATTTGTAAATACTAAGCAAAGACTAAGCACCCGCCATGGTCAGCAACCATAGTCAACGCAAGGCCTACCTTGCCAACATACGGTTTCGATAAACGCTTCCTAAAAAGATAAATGCATGTATCAACGCCTTTAGTAAACACACAAACAAAACTAAGGCTCACAACAGAATACAAAACAGTAACTCACAACTCACAAGATGGTCAGAATTCACGACCCATGCGCGGTTACCTCGCCAAACCAGCAGCGTGTTCCATTGTTTTTCCAAAAGAAAGTAAATACAAAGTAAGATCATCATCGCCTACACATAACAAACTAATACGATTGCAAACAATCACATAGTACTAAACACCCGCCATGGTCAGCAACCCCATTCAGATGCTGGTACCTCGCCAAGATACGGGCCTCGATAGTGCGACTCAAAGCCACGGTCCGCGAATGAAACCCCAACCCGAGAAATAATAACAGGTCAAGAAGCTCGCATAAAACCCCTTTGACACCAAAAAAAAAAAAAAAAAAAAAAAAAAAAAGGTGGCCCGACACTACAAAAAATTGGAAGGTAAGTAAATCGAAAACCAATACCCTTACTCCACACAAAAACATGCAACCAACTTAACACACAAGTAAGGAAGACCACAATCAAAACCTCATAAACAACCTTCAAGGTAACTATATCTAAAACGACGATCTGTACTCCACACACAAACATGCAACCAAGTTATGACACAAGCATGGAGCACAACTAAAAGATTGCATGTCAACCAAATCGTAAGAACATATGGTATGAGAGCACGTATCAGCTTACCTCGTAGCTAAAGAAGATAACCACCGACCATGTGTCGGCAAAGAATTTTAAAACCCCACCAACAACGTGGATTAAAGTTTACAAATAATAAGGTCGTGACTCCCCTTACACTAACCACCCACCATACCTACAACGACCATCCATAAGTAGATGCGTCGGTAGGATTATGGCTTGAAACCCTAAGATCATATGAGATCTGAGCACCGCCCATTTTTCCTTCCTGATGAAGAAACGTTACCAAAATGACCACCAACCCGTCTACCAACTACAAAAGGCAATGAGCTAATGGGCCGCACCCAAATAGCCCAAAACCAACAGCGAAGGTATCAGCGCCACCGACCAACATGTAGGAAACTATTTTTAATTGTCACCGACAAGGCGGATTCAGATTTATAAATAATACTTTATTTAAATCATATGAATTAATTGAGTTTTAAGCTTTTTTTAGTGTTATATTTTTTTATCAAATATTATATGACATAAAAAAAATACTTGAAAACAAAGTTGAAAAAAATAATACTAATAAAAAATAAAAATAAAAAACTTCCAAAAGTTAAAAAGGGATAAATAAATTGGGACGAAGAGGGCATGCTTTATCGTTTCATAACGTCATAAAAGTCATACGGCCACTTTTTATATGTGGTTAGATATGTTATCAAAGTATGTTATATACGTACTAGTTATATAGCCCGTACACATAAGGCTTTGATATAAATCTTGCATAAATTTGTTTTTAACATAAGTTATATAATATATCTAAATTTTAATTATTTATGTATACGAATTGTATATTATCTAATTTTATTAATACAATCGGTTAAGATTATTAATTTTTATCTTAGCATGCTCAAGCTTGTCTAGTGCATACACGGGGTTATTAAATAAGATTTATCCATAACATTACGTAAAATAATTTATAGTTATATAGTTCTAGTACCCCGTGCACATGTGGGTTTTTACATAAATTTCTCATTATGTATTAATATCGATTAATATTTTGTATAAATTTTAGTGTACAAAGGATTTGACATTGATTAATTGGCATGATGTTGAGGTTGATGTTGTTTATTTTAGACATTATGCATTTTAATAGTACGCATCATTTTGAAAATATTCTTTTTCCGGATATCATTATTTAAACACCGAAAAAGAATTACATGCATCCTTACAACCCGTGGGACCGTGTCGCCATGTTAATATTTATATTATCGTTGATAAAAATCTTAGATGTATTTAATTTTAAACACATGTACGCATGAAGTTAAACTTATAAAAACAATAACACGAGTTGTTCTTGAACGTGATAGTAAAAGAAAAAATCAAAAACCTTATTTAATCTTATAAGTAGGAATAACATGAATCATTTGTATGTGTACAACTGTGATATTCATTAAATATTACTATAACCGTGATTTCATTATGAAATTTATAAATAATATATAAAAATAGACTAAATACAATCGTTGGTCCCTAAACTTGTAGCGGAGGATCGCAAGGACGAACCTGGCATAATCATCGCCACCGGTCCAAACAGAGCGATTAAATGCCGATTGGTCCTTTGACCAATTCTCTGTTAGTCAAAGTCTCATATGTTAGTGTGCCTTGCACATGAGGCTAAACTGCCATTTCATTGTTTTGGTCTATTTTATTTCATCTTCATCTTCCTCACGGTTAAACCCATTCCCGCACCTTAAACCCGTAATCCGGCGACCAAGAAAAGGTGTCATGAGGAAACAAATATTGATCGAGCTCCCAATGGATAACTGTCCGCCTATGAATAACACAAAGAAATTTTGTAAAATTTAAGTATTAATATCTATCACCCAAAGAAAAGATCATGCTTGTACATGAATAGGCCTATTAAACTGAGTTTCAATGTCTAATATACCCATCAATAGGCCTATTAAACTTGAGTTTCATGTTCCAATTCAACCATGCATATATAGCGAAGGACCGCTGTACATGACCATCATCGACACAATTAAACTAAAGACTAAACTAAATAAGAAAGAATATAACAAACAAAAAGAACTACCTTTTTGTATATGAAAACCACAACATGTTTGGTGTAGATGGCCATTTTTCCGATGTTAATTATGCATGGGACACATGCATGAATGTTTGAATGACGAGATTACTTCATAAACAAAGCTCCTTGGTATTTTGGTACCAAAACGGATTTCCGCTTTGGTTCCGCATCGCTTTTATTGGTACCGATTTTTTGAGCTAGTTTTGTAGTACCGCACTTACCGAGTAAAGAGAACCGGAGCAGATCTTGGTCGCACTGCACGTTCCGTGCCGCACTCATTTTTCCGTACCAATGCTCATCCCCGGCCTTAAGTAATGAAGGAAAGGAGCAAAAGGAAGGAAAGCTAAGTTAATATGTAATACAATGCATAAGATGTTTGATTACCATGTATGATTTATGTCAAATACTTATGTTATAACTTGAGATTATCACACAAGATAAAGTTTGTTGAGACTTGGTTATTGCTACTCCCGATATTTATCACGTTAGTCTCGGTCCCGATATTTATCACGTTAGTCTCGGTCCCGATGTCGCTGCTTGTATTGTTAGCAACTAATGGATTATGGGACTACATTAAAAGGTTCATCCTACTTGCGCTTAGAGTTCTTATTATCATCATTTTATCTGCTCCAACCCGAGACCAACATGGCCACAAAATCTACAACTCTCACGGAAGGTAACAACTTTGTCGAAACCAACTTAGAGAACATGGAGATGTTCGTAATCGTATCCTTGTAATGATTGACCGATTTTCAAGAACATATTTATTTATTATAATTATTATTGCTTGGTACAGTCGATCCGAAGCTCTAGCTCAAATGGCTTTGGTAATGACCAACATAACGATTTCCATATTAACTTTGTTAACCACCACTTTACTTATATATTCACTTTTATTAACCACCACTTTCTTTATTGCGGTGACCAAGATTCTCAAGATAATGTAACCATTGTCATTGCCGATTTGGGGTATGCATTTTATTTTGTGAACTAGTATTATTCACGCTCTATTCTACCGTGATCTTTTCTTTGGAGTGATAGATATTAATACTTAAATTTTACAAAATTTATCGTGTTATTCATAGGCGGATGATTATCCATCGAGCTACGATCAATAGTCGCTTCCTCATGACACCTTTTCTTGGTCGCCGGATTCGGGTTTAAGGTCGCCGAACTGGTTTAACCCATGAGGAAGATGAAGATGAAATAAAATAGACCAAAACAATGAAATGACGAAGTTTACCCTCATGTGCAAGGCACACCCTAACCTTAACAGATTTTGACTAACCGAGAATTGGTCAGGGACCAACTGCATTTAATCACATCGCTTGGACCCGTGGCGATGATTATGCCCGGTTCGCCCCATCGCGATCCTCCGCTACAAGTTTAGGGACCAACGTGTATTTTAGTCTAAAAATAAGAACATATATGTTGCTTAAAAAAATAAAGTTTAGAGGTATAAAATATATGAGTTACTTATTGAATTTATAAAGTATTTAAAAAGAGAATATATCACCCATTAGTAATCAAGTTTAATGAGTGTTTTAATTTGATACCTCAAATTTTATACTAATAAAAAATCAAAGTTTCAAAACTGTTTTATTCTTATATAATTTTTGTAAAATTTTTATGCTTAAAGTATTTATTTATGCATCAACATGTTATACATTAATTTTAAACACTCACCTCCTGAATTTAACTAATTTCAACCAGCTTTATGTATAACCTGTTAATGCACAACTAACTACAAACAATAACTATAAAATAATAACCAAGTTTGAGAAGTGTTACATTCAAGTCACTCTAACATAAAAATTACATAAGAATGAAACGGTTTTAAAATTTTGATGGTTTTTATGGTTGATATAAAGTTTGAGGTACCAAATTGGAACATATCTCAAACTTAGTTACTATTTAATGATAAAAAAACATGAAAACTTGTAAGTTTATTTAGTAAATTACTTAAAACCTAACAACTAAAGTTTTATTAAGTACTTTTCCTTTTTAATTTTTTTTCACAAAAACGACATGTTTGTTTTTATACATATTTTTTTTGTTGGGTGAAATTTAAATCGATTTGACCAAATTATTTAAGTTTCACTTTGTATTGTTCAACAGGGTGATTTCATTTTTTCTACTTGATAAAATCGAACTCTCTTATTAACCCAATTAGAAAATTCTTAAAAATCCGATTGTTCACTATGTATGATAATAAGAAATTTTGAAATTAAATGCTTCATGCACATCACGTATAACTTCTATTCATTGAGAAATAAATCGTATTCATAGACATAGTTAATATTAATATTGAGACTACACGCCAATGTTTTAAAATTATGGTTGACTGCACCGCTTGAATCCTGAACCTGTCGGATGACCGGAAACCGCTGATTTAAATAACTCGCTTGAACCATCGATTGAACCTTAACTCGGTTTCTCGACCGGTCAATTAAAACTAGTTTTAAAACACCGCAAGGTTAAAAATTTTAACGCTGCCCGGATATAATCAAAATATCGATAAGTTCCATCAACTATTTTTAATTTATAAATTTTGTGGCTTCGCTTTGTATTATACCCATTTTGTGGTAATGGTAAAACATAAGATTGACCAATTAAACATGATGTTATTTTAATAAAATTGGTAATCATCGCTAATCAACATCATAATCTTTTATATAATAAAATAAATACGCTACTCAAAGGATTTAAGAAAATCAAATATTTGATTGAAAATACACTTGACTAATAGAAAACTCAATTTTGTGATATGGTAATTTGAGCCACTTAATTTGTCATTAAAAGTTAAACTGGATATTCAACTGGCTCAATTTCATTTTCAGAAAAAAATAATAATAATCAAAACACATGTGTTTAAGTTGCAAAAGAAAAGGAAAAAGTAAAAGAGGTGTAACTTATAAAATTTTAGTTGGAAAATGTAAAATAATGTTATATTCTTATTACCCAAAAGAATTTATGACCAAGTCCAAATTTTATAAAATAATTGTATTTTAAATTCAGTTAAATGAAGTTAAGCGTAAACTTTCACATAATATAGATCGATTGACCCCAAGGTTCCGAATAAAGTAGAAGGTCGTGCCAAGAGTTATAAATAACGCGAGACGCAAAGGATAAGATAACCAAGCCTCACGCTTTTAAGGCCAAGACGAAGCTTTTATATTATAATGCTGATATAAGGCGCAAGACAACGATGAAAATATTTATATATTCATATTATAATTCATATATATCGAGTTTATAAAAACACGCTGACATAAGACACTGACGCAGATGACCAAGCGCCACACCTTTTTGACTTTTTTAGAACAGTGGTCGTGCCCATAGCTTATTACTTGAGCTTACGGTTTGCAAGAACAAGTAAGTAATCCTATAAACACTCTATATACGTGTTAAGGTTTGAATTATATATTTGTTTATGAGATCTTGGTATTAGAGTTTTCCACGTTGATTTTATTTATGTTGTACTTTTGTACATGTTTTATGAACCGCGTGAACCTCATCAAAACCCTGTAATTCTTACAAGCTTAAATATAGAATGTTTTCTTTATAAATTAAAAACACTACTTTAATACAACGAACAGGTTTGCCCGCGCGTTGCTGCGGGGCGGCCGTGTTTATGTTTATGTATTCAAAGACCGATATATTATAGACAATGACGTGTTTGTGGTATAATGTCAACCGTCAAAAACTTTGAGAAATTAGATGAAAGCTACCTACACATAACTTGTATAAATTTCCTACCAATCTTTTGTTTTTGTCTGCTATAAAAAATCATCTACTTATATCCATAAATACCAAGCAATTCCTTTGGATACCATCAGCATATGTTTCTTTAAATGCTTTTAAGTAGTTTCAACGTGTCCTGCTCAAATCACAATGAAATGTTGTTAGTGTGAAGGTATGTATATTAACCATGCATAATATATGGTATCAAGAAATTTTATAACACCACATTATCATCATAAATAACCGTTTGGGCAAGTGCGTTAATAGGTTGGTCATCTAATTGTTAAAATTTCTACTTACTAAATATAATCACTCCTACTAAAAATCACAATCTTTATAAAGGTGGTAAGTCCTGTTTGATTAAACAAAGCTATTAGTTATATCAATTAAATAAGCAAAACACAATAAGCGCAAAATAAAAATACAAAACACCATACTTAACACATAAACATATCAAAAGGACTTACCAATTACCGTAAATGCATCAACCAAACCCATTAATCCTCCTCGACCAAGAATACAACCAATTTTCATAACCTCACAAGAACATCTAAATCAATAGCTTCCAAAGCATTACTTTGTATCCGAATAGACCTCTATATCGACCTTCACCTTTAATAGCACTCAAATCTTTTTCAAACACGACAACTTCAAATCCTTTTCTTTAGCAGTTTAGAGCAAAACCAACCCACCAATCCCACCACCGCCACCAATACTCTTAACTTCTTTTCTTTCCGACCGCCACTTTGCTCCATTTTTCGCTGGTGTTGCCACACTACCAAAGGTAACACCCCAACCCGACAAGGGTAGAAGTGTCACATTCGTGTCATATCGTAACATACAAATAAAATATACAAGCGGAAGCTTTACAAAATAAATACCAAGTCATATAATGATGACTTACAAAGAAAATACAAACCCCAATATGTCTAGAACAAAATGAAATGAAAAGGTAACTAGGGTCGGTCCACTCGGATAATCCAACTCTCACCCATCAAAGCCCATCTTCAACCTAAAACCGCCGCAGAAAAGAAATGCACCGAGCTTAAAAAGCCCAAGGAATGATATAACAAAACGAAAGCTAAACGAAATCAAGATGCAAATGAAATATGGAACCGATAAACAATGTCGAAATGAGAAGAGATTAATGAGACGATGAGGTCCCGCAGAACACAATTACACAAATACCCGTGAGGGAACAGATAATGAGGAGGAAAAGCACATAGCACATTGATGACATAAACGACGCACATCTAAATAACCAGCATACAATAAAGCAGAAATCGTAGTATAAATAGGCTAACGGAAGTCCAAATGCCGCCGAAACAATTAACGAGAAAGTAAGCATGGCAATCACACAAGTCAAATAATTACGCTAATAACATAACAAGTATCATAACAATGAAGTACTAACAATAGCCAAAACATGGCACCCACACGTAACAAGTAGGAATACAAGACGTAACATTATAATTGAATGGATTAAAGGCATAGCAGGAAACTAAACAAATTAACAAACCAGACTTCACAAGTCGAGCCATGTACCCAATCAAACCAGAGTATAAATGTAAATGCAACATGGCAGTCAACAACAAGTGATAAGGATACTATCGGATAGTCATAGTCCACGTAAATTAATCGAACAAGCACACATGATAAACACACAAAACTATCGATTACACACAAGCATGGTCACCAGAAAATCAGAGGTCACATAATGTTGAGATCACATATCATCGATGACAACAGTAAATCGAGTAATCATATCGTAAAGTAGAAATCAAGAGTAACATAAAACATAAATAGCATAAACAACCAAAGAAACATATAATAACCCGACGCGAATGGAAGGATAATCAATTAACGGAATGAGAGTGTGATGATCAAAGCAATGAAATATATATATATATATCTTGGTAGTAGAGTGAGTCATATAAGGGCACACAGTAATATGGTGCTGGGGAATGTGAAGGTACAATATAGGTATATCAAAAGTGTGTGGTTGTCGAAATCTACCACGAGCCCGAACATATCATATCATATCATATCATAGTAACCATTGTATTCGAGGGGTGACCTCTAATACCATACATACATAGGAGGGAGACCTCAATAACCAATGGAGTAGCTAGCTCCCAGACCGTGAAGACGCCAGACATTGCATACCACATCATTCACCATATAAATCATATCATATCAAATCATATCCTCTCATATCATATCATATCTAGGATGCATCCATACGCCGGAAACATAGTGGCCAAATCATATACATATAGTGAGCTCATAATCATATCATAATGGGACGGTGTAACATCACCAGACACACCGAGTCATGCCATTGGTGCATCCATGACATGGTCATGGTACCTCCATGACTAGGAAACATATTTGGCTCGAGTATAAGACCGAATGGTCAAAGCATAATCATATCATAAGGGTTCATATCAAAGGTTCGTAAGTCAAAGGTATATCGATTTCCATAACATAAGTTCATAATCGAGGTTCATAATCGATGGTTCATAATCATAAGGTTCATAATCGTAAGTTCGTAATCATAACAAACGAATATCATAGCGAATGTAATCATATCAAAGGATTATGTCGGAATCATATCAAAAGGATCATAGCATAAGGAAATCATAGCAAAGGAATATCATAAGTGAAGCAAAGTCAAGGATTGAAAAGTCAGGCCCTACTGAAAAGGGATAGAATATATGTACCTCAAACCGTAAAGCAAATCGCCCAAAGTCCACAAGGAAAACAAAAGCTACTCCTTCCTCCACGAATCTACACGAATAATGGTCGCTTACTATTTAAAACGTTATTTCATAGTTTTAGGGTTCATCGTTATTCCTATTTCATAATTAAGATTTCTTTGTATTTTAGAAACTTTCTGAATTAAATAAGTTTCCTGAATTAGAGGCTTTTATAAATTATGGTTGCAATTGACAATTAAATAAACTTAAAGGTTCTATATAACCAATATCATATTTTAGGGTTTATTATAACACCTTTGGTAAAGTTTAAGGTTTAATGTTCGACTCTCTTAAAAATAATGTTCCAAACACAACCATACAAGACCATGGAAATACAACACTAATTCATGCCACACGCTAGACCTACATGACCTACACGACAACTTATAATCACACCCTTTATCCACTAGAAAACGAGACCTCAAACTCCTCATGCAAATGACACAAACTCACATAATATTTATGCATGCTAGACACAAACTCATACATGACCAAACTCGCAATTCACACAACTTGTACACATACAATAAAATACGATAACATCGATGTTTGACACACACAAAACACGATACATTACCAATTAAGACTTCACACATACGAATATAAAACTAGTCTTCACCTTTTATTACCCATGCATGCAACTAGACGTAACCACACCGCCCATAGATATATACTCGCCTCCTTTTAATTTGATTAGCATGTACAATATTATTTACTTATCTCTTTGGTTGTATTAGGTGTTAAAGTAGAATAACAGATTCATCATAGGGTCTCATAACCAAATAGATATGTACCCAACGATTTGATTAGCAACATAAGGACGTAAGTATGGGTCACATGACGGTTTCATGGTTTTAACATAGCTCTTTATCGTTATTAGACTTAGGTTCGATACATGTTATGACGTGATTTTAGGGTAAAGTAAGCTGTGTAAAGGGCCGGAAACCCACGACCGTAAGTAGAAAATAAAGGAGGAAAAACGAGGGCTGATGTAGTACCTTTGTAGCGTGACACAAGAAGACGGAACAAAGACGAAACAAGGCAAATCAAAGCACCCTTAGTGTTATAACCTCGCCAAGAAGAATAAAATTTCAACCCACGATGCAACCCAAGCAACCTCGCACCAAAACACGTGATATAGCAATTTTAGAAGAACCTTCGAGCCCTTTCTTTGGATTGATTTTGTGTCGACAGAATGTAAAGATGGAGGAGGATAAAACCCTTTGCCGTAACTTTGGAGCAGAGGAGTACGAGATTTTCTTTGTGATTTATTTTGAATGTCAAATGCTAATTATAATCAAGAAATGAGAGGAGATCTTGGAAAATAAAAAGGGGTTATGGGGGGATGATTGGCGTGATTAAGGCAACAAAAGGGAGATTGATTTATTCCATACTTGTCATTCTTATATCAAGTTAATGTATTTGGACCCCTTTATGGTTTAAGTTAAATTTGGTGCTTAGAAATCATTTAAATTTGTAAGTTTTACTTGTAGTCATAAATAAAATATAATTGTCATAGCTATGAATTTATTTATGAGACCGGTGTTAAACGATTTAACGAGATTAACGTTTTACGAGTTTTCGTAATTATTTAACTTGAAGGGCAAAAGGTTCATTTCACATCGCTATTTATTTTAGAGTTTTACAACTCTTCCTCTAAAAGAAAAATTTTCGCCCTCAAAATTGAAGTCGCAGAGGTACACATAGACGACAAGTTCAAGGCAAATGTAGCAATCCATAGTCTCACTCAGATCATAACGATTCCGGCCCCAAAGCGTACAAATATTATACGTAACTGATGTCGGTGAGAATCTCGCAAAGAGGTACAGAATTCCAAGCGAAAGGAGGATTGACAATTAACGGATATAATTCCTAGTCCATTCACGCACTCAACCCCGTGCAATTCCCAAGATGTCGATGATTTCAATAAGTTCAAATTATATGATCTCGGTATTATCACGCTGATCGTGCGCCATAATACTTGCATCACATAACAAGTTCTTATTGTCATCATATTCGTCCCGGTCATGGCAAACCACATAACCAAAATCACACAAAACATATCACATACAGATATCAAGTAACATACCAAAGGCACTGTATTCATATACACACAAAGATAAACTACATCAAGCAACTTACCATATCATAATGAAAGAAGGCCATCAACTTGCACAAACGGCTCCTCATGACTCATTATCGACTATCCGAAATAAAGTCGAGATATCACCAAAATGCTAAATAATAAACTTCACGATTCAAACCGAGTTTTGAATGAATCAAGGAAAAGCAACACCGATCAAAATCACTTAACAAATTATCAAACCGCCAAAACGCATGACAAACGAATCGGATTAACACAAGTCGCGCCTAAATCATATGCGAGATGAACCTTCTAGCCACCGGTTGAATCTTGTCTCCGCTTTATGTTTTGGTTGATCCGTCAGCTTCCTCCAACAAAGATCCCGATGTCTCCAAAGAAGACGGCTAAAAAGCGGCTTCGCTTATGAACCTCTCCACTGTGTGGATCACAGCAAAGAACGCAGGTCAAGACCATCTTCTTCGGCTCCACGGTAGTCTCCATCTAACGATCGACAAACGGATGTGCAAGACAAAATAACAAAATTCGATGCTAAAAGAGGAAGGCCAAATCTGAAGACAAACGAATATCAAAGCAACCGAACGACTATCAAACGAATCGGAGAAGATCGTAACAGACGGAAGCCTAATGTCTACCCGCCCTCACAGTCAATCCTAAGGTCAACAAGACGAAACCTTTGCTCGATACATAATTGTAACACCCCAACCCGACAAGGGTAGAAGTGTCACATCTCGTGTCATATCGTAACATACAAATAAAATATACAAGCGAAGCTTTACAAAATAAATACCAAGTCATATAATGATGACTTACAAAGAAAATACAAACCCCAATATGTCTAGAACAAAATGAAATGAAAGTAACTAGGGTCGGTCCACCGGATAATCCAACTCTCACCATCAAAGCCCATCTTCAACCTAAAACCCGCCGCAGAAAAGAAATGCTACCGAGCTTAAAAGCCCAAGAATGACATAACAAAACGAAAGCTAAACGAAATCAAGATGCAAATGAAATATGGAACCGATAAACAATGTCGCAGAATGAGAAGAGATCAATGAGACGATGAGGTCCGCAGAAACACAATTACACAAATACCCGTAGGAACAGAGAATGAGGAGAAAAGCATATAGCACATTGATGACATAAACGTACGCACATCTAAATAACCAGCATACAATAAAGCAGGAAATCGAGTATAATAGGCCAACGGAAGTCCAAATGCTAGCGGAAACAATTAATTAGAAAGTAAGCATGGCAATCACACAAGTCAAATAATTACAGCTAATAACATAACAAGTATCATAACAATAGAAGTACTAACAAAGAATAAAACATGGCGACCACACGTAATAAGAAGGAATACAAGATTTAACATTATAATTGAATGGATTAAAGGCATAGCAGTGGAAACTAAAGAAATTAACAAACCAGACTTCACAAGTCGAGCCATGTACCCAATCAAACCGTAGCATAAATGTAAATGCAACATGGCAGTCAACAACAAGCGTGATAAGGATACTATCGGATAGTCATAGTCCATGAAATTAATCGAACGGAAGTACACATGATAAACACACAAAACTATCGACACACACAAGCATGGTCACCAGAAAATCGAGGGTCACATAACAAAGGAGATCACATATCATCGATGACAACAGTAAATCGATAATCATATCATATCGAAAGTAGAAATCAAGAGTAACATAAAACATAAATAGCATAAACAAACCAAGAAACATATAATAACCCGACGCGAATGGAACGATAATCAATTAACTGAATGAGAGTGACAGATCAAAGCAATGATATATATATATCTTGGTAGTAGAGTGAGTCATATAAGGGTACATGTAATATGGTGCGCTGGGGAATGTAGAAGGTACAATATAGGTATATCAAAAGTGTAAGGGTTGTCGAATCTACCACGAGCCCCGAACATATCATATCATATCATATCATAGTAACCATTGTATTCGAGGGGTGACCTCCTAATACCATACATAATAGGAGGGAGACCTCAATAACCAATGGAGTAGTTAGCTCCCAGATCGCTAAGACGCCAGACATCAATACCTACATCATTCACCATATAAATCATATCATATCAAATCATATCCTCTCATATCATATCATATCTAGGATGCATCCATACGCCCCGGAAACATAGTGGCCAAATCATATACATATAGTGAGCTCATAATCATATCATAATGGGGACGTGTAACATCACCAGACACGGAGTCATGCCATTGGTGCATCAATGACACGGTCATGGTACCTCCATGACTAGGAAACATATTTGGCTCCTGCATCGACTAAAGGGTCAAAGCATAATCATATCATAAGGGTTCATATCAAAGGTTCAAGTCAAAGGTGCATATCGATTTCCATAACATAAGTTCATAATCGAGGTTCATAATCGATGGTTCATAATCATAAGGTTCATAATCGTAAGTTCATAATCATAACAAACGAATATCATAGCGTAATGTAATCATATCAAAGGATTATGTCGGAATCATATCAAAAGGATCATAGCATAAGGAAATCATAGCAAAGGAATATCATAAGTGAAGCAAAGTCAAGGATTGAAAAGTCGTGAGAAATCCCTCACCGAAAGGGATAGAATATCTGCACCTCAAACCGTAAAGCAAATCGCCCAAAGTCCACAAGGAAAACAAAAGCTACTCCTTCCTCCACGAATCTACACGAATAATGGTCGCTTACTATTTAGAACGTTATTTCATAGTTTTAGGGTTCATCGTTATTCCTATTTCATAATTAAGATTTCTTTGTATTTTAGAAACTTTCTGAATTAAATAAGTTTCCCGAATTAGCGGCTTTTATAAATTATGGTTGCAATTGACAATTAAATAAACTTAAAGGTTCTATATAACCAATATCATATTTTAGGGTTTATTATAACACATTTGGTAAAGTTTAAGGTTTAAAGTTCGACTATCGTAAAAATAATGTTCCAAACACAACCATACAAGACCATGGAAATACAACACTAATTCATGCCACACGCTAGACCTACACGACAACTTATAATCACACCCTTTATCCACTAGAAAACGAGACCTCAAACTCCTCATGCAAATGACACAAACTCACATAATATTTATGCATGCTAGACACAAACTCATACATGACCAAACCTGCAATTCACACAACTTGTACACATACAATAAAATACGCATAACACTGATGTTTGACACACACAAAACACGCATACATTACCAATTAAGACTTCACACATACGAATATAAAACTAGTCTTCACCTTTTTATTACCCATGCATGCAACTAGACGTAACCACACCGCCCATAGATATATACTCAGTTCCTTTTTAATTTGATTTGGCATGTACAATATTATTTACTTATCTCTTTGGTTGTATTAGGTGTTAAAGTAGAATAACAGATTCATCATAGGGTCTCATAACCAAATAGATATGTACCCAACGCATTTGATTAGCAACATAAGGACTTAAGTATGGGTCGACATGACGGTTTCATGGTTTTAACATAGCTCTTTTATCAGGTTATTAGACTTAGCTTCGATACATGTTATGACGTGATTTTAGGGGTAAAGTACGCATGTAAAGGGGCTGGAAACCTACGACCAGAAGTAGAAAATAAAGGAGGAAAAACGAGGGCCTGATGTAGTACCTTTGTAGCGTGACACAAGAAGACGGAACAAGGACGAAACAAGGCAAATCAAAGCACCCTTAAGTGCTATAACACTCGCCAAGAAGAACAAAATTTCAACCCACGATGCAACCCAAGCAACCTCGTGCACAAAACACGTGATATAGCAAATTTTAGAAGAACCTTCGAGCCCTTTCTTTGGATTGATTTTGTGTCGACAGAATGTAAAAGATGGAGGAGGATAAAACCCTTTGCCAGTAACTTTTGGAGTAGAGGAGTACGAGAGTTTCTTTGTGATTTATTTTGAATGTCAAATGCTAATTATAATCGGTAAATGAGAGGAGATCTTGGAAAATAAAAAGGGTTATGGGGGGATGATTGGCGTGATTAAGGCAACAAAAGTGGAGATTGATTTATTCCATACTTGTCATTCTTATCTCAAGTTAATTTATTTGGACCCCTTTATGGTTTAAGTTAAATTTGGTGCTTAGAAATCATTTAAATTTGTAACTTTTACTTGTAGTCATAAATAAAATATAATTGTCATAGCTATGTAAATTTATTTATGAGACCGTGTTAAACGATTTAACGAGATTAACGTGTTTACGAGTTTCGTAATTATTTAACTTGAAGGGCAAAAGGTTCATTTCACACGTTTACGATTTTAGGGTTTTACAACCGGCCTTCAATGAAATACCTTCAATGAAAAATGATACGGAAGGCCAAGACCCCTTAACCTTACCAGCCTTCCCACCACCCAAAACCGCACCATCATCAGCATCACTTGCCACCATCGAAGGTTTACCATACTTACTCAACAACCCATACAACCCATTATTGGCCTGATGAATATGATGGTGATGACGTGGTGGGACCCAAGAAGACGCACCCTGTGAAAAAGGAAGCAAATCAGAGCGCATTGTTCGACGATGATGTCGTGGATTGCGCCTTCGAGTTTATGGATGCCCAAGACCTCGCCTAACTCGTTGTTGAGATCTATTTCGATTATTTGGGGTTTTGGGAGGGTGGTTTGTGTATAGTCGGGTGATTGGTTTTATTGGTGATTTTGTTTACCTTTTTTTGTTCAAGAAGCTTCTTATGCGTGTTCGAATCTCATGCAGGTAGTTTTGTTTTTGTTTTGTTTTAATCTGATCTTTTCTTTTTGTTTGTTGACTGATGAAGGTAGAATGATAAATCAATTTTGATCAAAGAAAGTTTTAATACAAATTTCAAATGCAATAGTACAGTTTTTGTATACACTTGGACGGTTGATGTTGCATAGTACAACAATGGATGTTGAGTAGTATAATCAGTAGGTCTCCATGTGGTCAATAATCACACGTGAAGTTGTATTATAGCATAATTAGGCTACAATTTGCGTGTACAGTAAAAATGCAAACTACTATAGACCAATCAAATTATGCCAAAGTTGAACCTTGTCAACTGTTGTGTTAACAACACAAAAAACATGAAATGCACCAATAGTATGGGAGATTAACACCTAATGGATGGGTTAAGAATCACTTAATTGTGGGAATCAATTTCCATCTATACTACTATATAAAACATTTAAGTTGTGGGCTCCACAAAAAATTAAGATAAAGAGCTTCAATCATTGAGTGACATGTGTCATTTCTAACTAAAAATAAACAAAAGGAGGAGCTCTAACAAACTAAAATAAGGAGTCAATAATGGGTGAACGATAATGTCACTTCTTAACTAATTAATCACCTTTATTTTAAATTTAAATATCTTTTAATTGCTTTTATTTTTATGATCTAATTTCACCATATTTTTAAAATTTTGTGCTTTTAATTCAACATCCATTTTGATATATTTTTATAAGTTTTTAGTTTTTACATTTTTAGTAGGTTTATTTTATTTTGATTTAAATTTTATAACTTTAACATTTATTTCAATCAATACAAACATTATTTATCAAAATCATTTACTTTTGAGAAAGTGTTTGATTTAGTAAGAGATGTGAAGGTCTTTTTATATGCGGGAATAATGATGTCACGGGAAAGATACGGAAAACCCAAACAAACACATATACATTTAGAGTGTTGTGAAATGAATTCACTAAGTGGGTAGAGAATTGCGATGAGAGTTGGGTTAACAAATCATTTACTATATTTATTATATAATTATATTTATCGTCGTTGCGCGCGAGTGTCCAACTAGTTTAATTAAAATAAACTAAGATCATAGTAGTAATAAGATTCTTAATATATTTATAAAAAAGACATAGGTTGTTGCATATTTCAAATATAAATTTAAAAGTATGCTTTAATGAAATAAATATTTCTTACCAAAAATTCGTTATTTTACTTCAACAAACAAATTATAATGAAAAAATGTAAAAGTATAATTATAAGGTATTAATATAATAAAAATACAAGTTGAATAAAAATGATGTCTTTAAGATTTGAGTAAAATGATGTCTTTAGCTTGTGTAACTGCAAAACTATTGCAATTTGATATACGCAACACATATCTTTATTTTCAGCATATGACTATATTCTCAAACACATGTCAAGTTATGTTTAGTACACATATATTTTTCTTTTTATATTAGAAATGCATTTAATTCTCACTAAATATACTCAGAAAATATCATAAAAATGTAATTTTAGATTTAATAATCTCTAACTTTACTTTTATATAAACTTAAACGTATTATCGAAGCACATTTTAGTAATCCCTCAATGAAATTATCAATTAGTTGAATACTATATTGTTACTTACTAACAAATGCAAGTCCACAAATGTAACTAAAAGAAAAACATATTTGTTGACAAAAAGAATTCTTATTCTATTTTTAGCAAGTGAAAAAATATATATCCATCCATAAAAGAATTCAAGAAAATTTTATGGTTATTATATTATTTTCTTATGAGATAAAGGTACTCAACGGGATTGATTATGTTGTTGTCGTCGTCGTCTTATGGAGATAAGGGAAATATTTATATAAGAATACTGGCATTTAATAATCCTCACGTCTTAACGCAATTTAACGCGACGCTGCGTTTATAAGACGCGACATAAGCGTACAAAATACGAAAATATTTATATATTCATATCATATTTCATATATATATATCGAGTTCTAAAAAAACGTGTATAAAACCAAGATTACCAATGCTCACACTCATGTTTTCAAGTTTTTAGAATCATGATCAAATCTCACTATATTATAATTGTATGAATTTTATAGATCGACTCTTTTATCTAATTTCAAAAGTATCAAATGAAGCTAGTGTTTTCAGGTTTTGTTCTAGTCCAATAGTTCAAAACCTCACGACAAACACTTTCTAAAAAAAAATGCTTAGACCCTGTTAACTATAAGCCAAAATTAAGACTACACATAAAGCATTTTGGGAAGTTACAAGCCATTTATACAAAATATTGGTATGAAATTTTATTACATAACTCACCTTCAATGAGCATGTTCAATTATCAAACAAAGTCACGTGGCAATATGTTTTTGACAATAAAGCTTCTAACTGGAACATGTAGTTTCATATGAAAAAAAAAAAAAAAAAAAAAGTACAATAATATGACAAAATGAAGAACCCATTTGTTGACAAAAGCTTGTATCATTCTAGGTAGAAAAAAGACATAGATCAATCCAAAAGATAAGTCAGAAAGATCTTGCGATTTTTACATATTCCTAATGAAATACGGAGTAGAGGATATAGAATATAGAAACTACAATACAAAAAATGGTGGAGATTGATATATAACAACGAGTTAATGAACCCGCCGCGTTGTGGCGGGGTAGTTTGCGAACCATTTTTATTATGCGTTGTTACGTGAATTTTCGATGTAACAGTCAAGCGTTTGGGTTTCTATTTTTTCCGTGACTCCTAGTTGGGTAACTTTTGTTTGCTACTACAGTGGGCCTAATTTTTTCCCCCTTTTTTGTAAAAATAATAGGCCTTTTGTTTTAGCCCATAACTGTTTCTAAAGTTGGTGGTGTTACTTTAGGTACTAATTCTGTTTAGTTGTGTGTGTCAAAAACGTGTTCCCAAATGGCGAGTAAACCTAATGTGGAAGAGATCATGACCGCCTGTGGTTCCCGGGATCTTGCAACCGCCTATAAATTTCTGTTTACCAGTGAGGTGTGCGAGGACCGTAATTTCGTGATTCGTATGGAGCAGGAACGTAACCAATTGATTGGGAAACTTCGAAAGCGTGAACAAACTACTGTTGAGACTCGTAGCTTTGGTTCTTCAAATGAAAAGTCATCCACCGGTTTGGAAGGTTGGTGGATCTTAATACCGATCGCCGACTATGCTTGCTCTTAATGTCTTGATAGATGCTATTCGTGATGGTATAGCGATAAGGAGAAGCGTATAGTCTTCATGGAATTGGAGGAAGCGGCGGATGGTTAGTGTTTTTGGGGTTGTTTCTAGGGTGTCGATGTTTCTAGGTTAATGGTGATGCATGTATGGTTTTAGTTATGTGGTTACGGTAGATCCGCTCCATGTTCTATTAGGCCTAAGTTAGCGTATGTATTGTCGATGGGTAGATATAGCCCGTTATGGGTTATAGTTTTGTTTTGATAGTTATACTCACCCATTGTCTTAAAGTGTTTGTAAGTATGTTTTCTCGAATGGAAAGTTATTGTATTTGGCTAATGTTTATAAGGATGTGGTAGTCTTAATTCTGATATTGTTCGCGCTTTTTTTGTGGTTATCTGTTTTACTGGTTTCTTACAATTATTAGCGCGGGCCATTGTCAAAAGGCAGAGTTTTGTTTGTCTTTGTCACTGGATAACTGTTTGCTTTTCCTTTTCTTGATGCAAAGCTGCTAGCTTTACTGTTGATGTTGCTTGCTTTCGGTGTCTTTGCAGTTGTGTGTGTGGGCATTGGGTTTTGCACATGTGTAGGGGTCTATAAAGGTATGTACATTTTGGTACGCATGCCGAATGAGAGAATATATTCTCTAGCAATTACATCCTATAAATATGGTGTTTTGTTTCGGCAAATGCATCTCATCTAATTTTAAGTTACTATCTCAAGTAGAAGAATGTCTCGATGCGAGTGCCAGGAGAATGGTGTGACACCCTAGGCAAATCCCACATCGGTACGCGGCCCGGAGATGCTGGGCTCATAAGATAACATTCGCTTTACAATGACACAACGCGCTTGTGGTTCATCGCGGTGGAGTTCTTAGAACCGCGCTAAGCGTGCTCATGCGAGTAGTAATTGGCTTGGGCGACCTACGGAAGTCTTCAAACGAGGCCACAAAACAAAGTCGCGAGCCTACGGTCAAAGCGGACAATATTGTGGTCGATAAGGCGGGGTGTTACAAGTGGTATCGAGCCACTCTGAGCCGCTCGGGATGGTGGGCAAACCTCATCGAGGACAATGAGTCCCCTGGGGGGTGATTGTGACACTTAGGTAAATCCCACATCTACCGGGCTCGGAGAGATGCCGGGCTCATAAGATAACATTCGCTTTACAACGACACAACGCTGCTTTGTGGTTCATCGCGGTGGAGTTCTTAGGAACCGCGGTTAAGCGTGCTCATGCGAGAGTATCGCTTGGGTGACCTACACGAAGTCTTCAAACGAGGCCACAAAACAAAGCCGCGAGCCTACGCAAAGCGGACAATATTGCGGTCGATAAGGCGGGGTGTTACAATTGGGTTTTACTCGTGATAGTGACTCCGCAAGACCGGATGTGTTTGTTCTTCGAGAGGAGGTAATCCTCGCGCGAGTTTGAAAGTATGGCGCGGGCACACTGTCTTGAGATTGGGAGGCGGATCGCGTGTCCGGAGGATCCGATCCGCGAGGTTCTCGAGGAGCGGAAGTCACGGTCACGATCGCTCTTGGTGTTTTTCGAGCCGCTGAGGCGCGAGCCCGCCGGGCGAGCGGCTTTTCAAACAATGCGGGAGGCACATGTTGCATCGCGTCTAGCCGCGGGGTATATTAATGCCATTCGAGCGTTATGATGTTGTTTTCCAACCGCTTGTTTGCTATCGTGTTGGTGTTGTTGTTGGTGTATGCGGGTTGTTGGGTTGATGTGTCGCCGTTTACATGGAATGTGTTTGTTTGTGTGAATTGCATTTGCGATCAAATGTTTTGTATCGTAGGTGTTGTGTTAAGAATTTCGCGAGTTGTGGGTCCGTAGGGTGGTTGATGTCTTATGTTGCGCGCTTATCGACCGCATATTTTATGTGTTTTATCTATGCTCTTATCCGCCAATTGATGCGTATCACGAAATATCCGTAGAGTCACGCCACACCCTACGGTGTGGTTTCAGTTTGTGTCAGCTATATTTGGTAAAGCGATATGTTATGTAGTTGGTGATTATATGTAGGAAAATTGTCAGGCTTAAGAGCGCATGACTATAACATACATTGCCACTGTTGTTCAACTACATGGTAGAAAATTATGCAAGTGACCTTGCATTTTACATATGGATACAACCCCATGGGTTGCCATTGACTATTCGGATCTAATATGCGCAGTAACCGCGCATATTCCATGCGGATGATATGAAACCATGCAATGGTGTCGATTTGACACACCGCCCGTCACCGGTTTCGGATTACATAAGTGACCTATTTACATATTTCACATACGCTTTAGTTATACTAATGTGGACATTCGGTTCGTGGTTCGTGGCCCAACGTTAGTCCAACTTGGGTTTCTTGCCACTGCGCGAGGAGGACTCGTCACCGGTTTCTCGGAACAATTGTTTACGGACGGTCGCTGAATTCGATTCGCCTCCTTTCCTTCTCTCCGTGGGTCATCCGATCGCGGTGGCGGATCGATAATACCCGGACCAATGTCGGTAACAATAGGAGTTTCCGGCTTGCTTTCTGCAGTAGCGGACGAGGATCCTTCTTCACGCTCAGAGCCATCGGCGGTAGTGCCGGTACCTCGTGACTCTCAACTCCATCGAGGATGAACCTTGGGAATCCTTTCGCGGCTACCTTTACCTAGATGTACACGGAATGTATGGGTCGTGGTCTCTAGTTGTCGATGAGGGGTGGTTGGACCAGGTGGGTGCGGTTCCGGATGTAGCTTAGCGTATCGTGACATTTTCCAACCAATGACTCGGCCTCGGGTCAAACAGTTACCATTACACTTCCGCTTATCGGCTATGACAACTTTGAACGAATAGTGTTGCAACAATTAGTGCCGTTAGATTTCGCCGTCATGGAATATGCCACCAGATATCGTGTACAATCCATAATAATGTTTTTTGGGCGCTTTATATGTATGTAATCTTTTGCGCAATTTGGTTGTTACTCAGAATTGTGACCGGTTTCATACCCTACTACATGGCAATGCTCGTGCGACATTGATTCAAGAATCTTGTTTCCACACCTTGCACCGGTTGAAATACCACGGCGATTGTTCGTCAATCCCGACGATTGTTGCCGTGGTCGTGAATCTATTGCCGCCAATGAAATAGAAAACCTATGTTATCTTACCCACCGAAGGCTATTATCGCCCTAGGCGTTAGTTGCTTACGGTAACGTTCTCCTGTCAGTTGCACTGCGTCGGTCGACAGTGTTAGACAATGAACCGGCGGTTCATTTGCGTATGCGCGTGTCGACCTCGAGCGATTGTAGCGTTTCGCCATAAACCCCATTTCGCCATACCGTGGCGGTAGTTCGCTTAGTTACGTAATGTTGTGTTTCGAGTGCGTGGCTAAAGTGTTAGGAATATACATTTGGCGTATCGTCCCGCCTTCTTCTTACTGGTTGAGGTAAAAGTGCGTCACGGGTTGCCGAAAAGTCGTAGGCCTCCTGTTTTTCCATATGTTTTGTGTTTATATGGGTAGTGTTCCTATTGGTTTTATAACATGACATTTAAAATTAGGTTATCTATACCTGAGTATCGTTTTGCCCAGCAAGAACTGACAGCAATGATCACTGGTTGTTCCATCTGCGCGAGCGTGTGTGTTGGGAATCGGGTTGCCATATCGTTCCAGAGTGTCGCCACAACGCGTCATCAGATGGTTAGTGTCGATGACTCTTCATAATTGTATATGGACTCTGTTTTAATAATTAGTCTTACTTACTTGAGGTTCTGTATGTCGATGTTTCGGCGCAAGATCCTGTTTGTCGTTGGGTCTCCAAATTCTTTTATCGGACCAATTGCTCGGATCATTCCTATGTAATCTATTCATGAAACGTGAGTATGATGCCGAAATTTTTTTTTGTATAAAAGCATGATGGCTCTAGGTAACACACCTCTGAGTGTATAGTCCTTTGTGTCTGCGCGTCGGGCTAATTCATTGTAAGCAACGAAGCTGAAGTGATGTTCTGGGAATCCACGGTCTTCTATTTCAGTTACCTTAGTGTATTTCCCAAACAGCAGGGTCATAGGATTGTTTAACGTTCGTTGCCAATTTTTTGTTTTTTTGCAGCCGAAACGCTCAATCTTGTAGCATAGTCCTGGCGCCAGCTTAATGTCAAACATTTTCATGTCCCAAAGCCGCACGTTGGCTTGTATAGTCATGGTTCGTGGCGTGCCGGTGTCTATGAGTAATAGTCCTAATCTGAAATGCATGAGAGATTAAAGAGTTTGGGACTTACCGTCATTCAAAAGTATGAAGCATAGTCTGTGTCGGGGTTGGATCGGGAACATTTTAGAGAGCCATTGCAGACCTTAATCTCGAGAGGCTTATCAAGATCACCGTTTTAGGTTCATCAACTCACCGCCTGCTGGTTCCAAAACCTGTACTTCATTTTCAGTTGATGCGATGGTTGCCCCGACCGATGCCTCTTTGTCTCTACCGTTTTGACCAGTGGCTCTGCTGTTGCGATACCTTTGCCTTTGTCGATTATGCTAGACGCCATTGACTCTTCTGGTTTTTCGTCACTTGTTCTGAGCGGTGGATCTCCAGTAGCCACACCTTTGCCCTTGTCGAGTGCAGTAGGCGTTGCCGATTCGTCTGTCTTTTCCTCGTGTGTTTTCGCTGGATGATCTGTCACAGGATTAGTTTTGTCTGCCATTTGCCTGTTGTTCACACAAAAACAAAGTAATGTAAGTATAGAGTCTTGCGGTAGCCTATTCATTTGACAACAAACTTTTACACATTATTTGAGCACGACGCTGCACAACCAACGCAAAGGTAAGCTACGTGGTTGTGGCGTACCGTGAGGGCAATGCCCATACGGTAATGCAAAGTTCCTAGCAGCTTGTAAAAGCAGCCACAAAAGACTAAAAGAGGCGCGTGCTACTTTGCATGGTTGCTAATCACCAACTGGTAGCATTATAAGGCATACTGTAAGTTAAGAATGTTGGCCAAACACATACGATCATAAACCATCTGGTTGTCAATAAGTAATGTAAATAAGATAATACGCAATGCAATGACAATACGATCTTGCAGGAGCATATTAGATGGAACATAGTAACACTTCAATCATAGCTACCACATGAAAAAAGGACTTCATATTGCAAGAAGACCTCATAAAACAACTAAGAACAGGTGAACTTATTAGCAACAGGGGCAAGTCTATAAAATATGCTTGTAAACGGAAATGCATTGGATGACCATATAGGCTTGCAGATGTAGAAAAAGGATGCATATGTAATAAGAATATGTGTGTATGATGTGTGCAGTATATCGCGATTCGTGAAGCCAAAAGGCGCCTATAACCTGCAGCATAATAATTTTGTTTAGAAAGTCTTTGTAAACAATATTTTTGTTGTATTAGTCGCCTCCCGCTGCTACAGCGCAATCACCATTTTTAATCCAGCAGGCGATGTTGCTCGCGAAAGAGCAACGTATAACTGACCGTGCCCAAATATTGGCTCAGGTAGATAAACACCAATCTTCTTCAACGACTGACCCTGGCTCTTGTTAATTGTCATAGTGTAGCATGCTTTTGTTGGAAATTGCTTCCTTTTGAATATGAAAGGCAACTTTTCATCATTTGCCGTTAGTATAATCCTTGGTATGAATACCTTCTAAGCAATTCGCGTCCCGGTTATAATTTTCGCTTCTATTACCCTCGAAAGTAATTGAGTGACTATCATCCTGGTGCCGTTGCATAAACCACCAGCCAAATTTAGGTTCCGAAGAAGCATTATTGGTGTTCCAATCTTTACTTGAAGTTTAGTCTTGGCAGATTCGAGAGAATGCCAACGAATTGAGATATTTCGTTGGGTAAAGCAACTCGCCGCACCCTCGCCATTTGAGCGTGGAATTGCTTGATCAATGCTACTATAGAAATGGCTTTCATTATCCAACGATCCATAACCTCGCTTATTAATGATATCCGCCGCTTCATTTTTCGGCACACTATTGCCTTTGTCATGCGTAACTCAAGACACGGATGCTTAAGTGTGTGATGATCGTATATGAAATCTATAAGTCGTTGTTTTCCTTCATCATTCGGCAAAATGATTATCGTGTATGTGACCCACGAGGAGTTTTCCTGGATCTTCAAGATCCGGCCACCGACGCTCCCATTCCCTATCTCCGCTGCAAAGAAATTCCTATGACTCTTGGTCCTGAGCCAATGTACCCGGACCCACCTGCACGCGCATATTCTGTCGGAGGAAAGAAACCTTGAAATGCTGCCACAGGTATGATTCGGATATCGATGAACCGATAATGTCATTTTTCGTGCCTTTCTTCTTAACTGGTAATGTTTGCCTGAAATCACCCCCGAGCATTATACTTCTGCCACCAAATATTTTGGCAGGAGCATCAAAAACATCCCTTAACGTGCGATCAAGTGTCTCAAAACACTTCCTGTCATTCATAGGCGCTTCGTCCCAAACAATCAGATATGTTTCTTTTACTGTTAGGAATTAGAAAATTCCATAGTAAAGAGTCGGTCACCCCAAGTGTTATCTAGCATAAGTTAGCTCGTAGACAAATCGTTAATTACGTTATTTTCTGTTTTATTAGTTAGTTATTAGTTTAGTTTAGCGAGTGTAACACCGTGGAGGAAGGACGGTCTTTACCTCACCGTATGCCCGATCCACGTGCCGATAGGAGGTCGTGTAAGTTGTAACTATAAATACCCCTTCCATCCATGGAAGGGTGGTGCTCTCATTTAATCTAATATTCCTTTGTGTAAACCTCTAGCAAGAACACCCTCTCTCTACTAACTCTCTAACTATGGCAAACATGTATTTTGATCATCCAAGACCATCCGAATCATCAACACAATAAAATAACGATCCTACAATTGGTACCAGAGCCCGTGTTATTGTATTGTGTTGATTTGGTCGCTTTTTCTCATGATTGTTGAGCGGTTTTTATCGCTTGAGATGCCGGTTTTGGTGTGTTGTTGTTTTGTGGTTTTGATTCATGGTTTTTGAATATACTGTTTGGTACTATTTTTATGGTCGGACGTTTGTTTTATGGGTAAAACTGGTTTTAATTGTTTGTCAAAATCTCATGGTCCATCATTTTCTATTTCTGTCATCTCAATATTGTGTCAAAAATGGTCATTATGAAGCAGTCTTTGTTTCAATATTACTTGTCTCAATATTGTGTCAAAAAGTCTCATGGTCAAACTGGTTATTCAAGTGGTTCAATCTTGTCTATATTCGTGGTCAAAACAAGGTCAAAAAGATGCATTTTTAATGTTCTTTTCTGGGTTTAGATGATTATGATCGGAATTTGACCGGAAAACTCATCGGAAAAATGTCAAAAGTCTAGCTAGCGACTTGTGACTTACCGAAGACTTGTATATGAGGTGACGACTTGCCATGAGTATTTACTCATGGTAGCGACTTAGTGCTAGCGACTTGGTTCAGCGACTTAGTGCTAGCGACTTGGTCTAGCGACTTAGTGCTAGCGACTTGGTCTAGCGACTTAGTGCTAGCGACTTGGTCTAGCGACTTAGTGCTAGCGACTTAGTGCTAGCGACTAGACTCCATAGCACGCTAGCGACTTGACAGTGACAGAAATGAAGAATGAGAAGACTAGACTCAACCACAAAACAATACCAACTACTAAAAGCCCAGCGACCTTTGTTACACTTATCAACATCAGTCCTGTTATATGTAACGAAAACAATACCAAATCACTACAACTTCTATATCATCATTCTTTCAATGTCTAACCTATATCTCTTTTTAAAACTAAACCAAGACACTCATTCATCAAGACTCATACGATATATATATATATATATATATATATATATATATATATATATATATATATATATATATATATATATATATATATATATATATATATATATATATATATATATTTATAGATCTTGAATTTTTCTTCGTGGGTTTCAATGTGTTATCTTGCCTCGAAGGGCTGTTCACACGAGAGAATAAATCTCATCACAGATCTGAAACTATACTTATTTAAAACCTTTCGATTGATCTCAGATTTCTCTTTAGTCATTATCTTTACTTCGTTCAAAGTCAAATGCAACAAGAGACTATCATCACTAATCATTTTTGAAGCATAACTTCGTGTTTTAATATTCGAAACTCATAAAGAATGAACAAAACTCAACAGTTTCATCCATCTTTTGTTCGGTTTATAATATAACATACTTAAATACTAATTAGAATACCCACTGTGACCTTAAGGCCGATTCATGTATATTAAACCATCCCAGTGGCTTAAAAGCGATTCTTGTCCTCAAAGCCATCCACTGGCTGAGATTTGTCTTCACCAATTCATAATATGATGAAAATATGAGACTCGTGGTCGCTTGTGCTTTTAGAGAAAGATTTAGAATATGACCAGATTACGGGGATGTAGTAAGTGGCGTTGTATTATTTCTTTTGGAGTGAATCGATTGTGAGAGGCGTTGTTTCATCAGGTGGGATATCTTTGGGTTTGATTTGAGAAGATGTAGGTGAGAGGCGGAGGTTAAGTGTGATTAGGTTAAGAAGGTGTGACCTAATATGTAGGGTATTTTGGATTTTAAATACCGGTTAAGGTATTTGGACTTGGATCGGGTTTATGACTTAATGATTGGACCGAATATCTCTTTTGGGCTGAATTATCTTGAAAGGGCTTCTTTGGTATAATTTGGATAGCTCTTGGGCATGGTAACAATATATTTGGGCTATACGAAGTCATATTCATTTTCTGACAGATTTGGATAATCTTGTCTATAGTGATATGTGAGATTTGATATGTGTAATTTGGATCAATTTGAATTTGTGTGTATGAAAACTTTGATTAGATCCGAATTATTATGAACATATGTTGAACCTGATGTGTGCTTGAATCGGATTCGGTGTACGTGTATGTGAATTGGACCAGATAGGCTTCTCATAATTGGATCGCATATTATGAGATTTGATGTGATTTTTTTTGAATTGAATTTTATGAAATTTGGATTATCTGAGACGTGTTGAAGAGATTTGATGATGATGAGATTTATTGGGTAATGAGGTTTGAACATGAGTCTTGATGATGAGATCTGTTGTGCTATGTGATTTGTTGTGATATGCGATTTGATACTTTGGTGTACACATTTTCACGGATAATATTTCGTCACGGATTGAATTGCTATTTGAACAAAGTTGACTACGGGGTTGTTTGTACGGTATTTCTTATTTGGATTTGAAGTGTGGTTCTCCGTAGCTGCTTTACTTATTTTCGTCTTCTTTCTTTCTACCCGCTCGCGAAGATGACTTGTCTGGGCATTTATAGAGAGTGATAAAGACTTGGCTATTTAGTTACGCTTTGTGATTCTTTCTCGCTTAACCCACAAAGTAACTATCCTTCGGTGTCTCAGCACGCATTGAGGATATGTCAAGAGTTTTGTACATTGGGTACACCGTATCTTCTTCACAAGGATTAGTACAAGTTTAAGTAACAAATCTGGGGAATTTTACTTCATGATCAAGTTTGGCATATCGGGTTTACTTCACCATGTTGTCACTACAATTGCCGACAGAATGCGTGAATGATGTGTTTACCAAAGTGTTGATTGGATGGTTGTTGATGTTGTTGATTTTGGATAATGAACTGTTGATGAACCGTGACATGTTCCCCTAAAACAGATATTCACTGAAACCAAAGTTGTCATAACACATTCGAAATGACATTGTTTACGGTTTTGTCTTGATTTTGTAAAATCCCGCGAAAGAATCTATTTCTCGGTTTAAATCATAGACTTGAAAATCCGTGACAATGGAAACATCCCGTAATAGTAAAGTGCATTTCGGATCTATCTTACGGTTTATTCTTAGTCTTGTAAAATCCCGCGAAAGAAACTATTTCCGGTTTAGACCATAGAATTGTAAAACTCGTGATGATGGAACCATCCCGGAGGGAGGAAAGTGTATTCTGGATCTTATTTGATCTTTGGTGTTACGGTTTCGCGTCAAGAAGGATAAAAGGGTGTATTTTATGAATTGGATGTGTGTTTGGATTATTGTCATGGCGGTTTGGTTATTACATGGTTTTACGGGTTACGTGCTTTTAACAATGGTCTAGATGAAACCATTATCGAGTTCACTTAAAACGCCAAAGGAGGCTAGAGTTGAGTTTTTAAAAGTAAGATGTGACAACGGAGTTAATTCACTATTATTTGTTCGAGGTTGATGTGAAATATCATGGGCGAGTGTACTTAGTATCCGAAGGTATCGGGGATGGATGGATGAAGATTCTTCAAGATCCTTGTTCGAGCTTATTATAAAAAGCGAAGACTTGGAAATCTAGTTATTGTTGGGTGACTTTTAACTTTTCTTTTACCACTTGGGAATTGGGCTCTTATCATCTCAAAATAACTATCACTTTAAGGAGTTACGTTGTAGTGCTCAAAGGTCACATTCAATTGTGGATTTTCAAGAGGTAAAAGTACGTCTATTACTTGATGGTTGGTTGGATGAAGAGTATAGAGTACTTAGAGAGTACTTAGAGATGCTAATGGAAATCGGCACCGCCTTTTGTTACATATGTGCAAGTTTAAGTCACGAGTTCGGGTTGTTTTACTTCAAGGTCAAATTCTTCATATTGGGTTTTCTCCATCGGATGTCACTACAAAGAGCCTCTTGAATGATAATGGTGATTGATTATATGTTTTGCTAAGAGAGTTGAAAGAGAGAGATTATGAGCGTATGAACAACTGGTTCATGCCTCGTACTCTAAAGAAAAGAAATGTATATGCGTTTGATGCATTATCTTTGAAAAGAGAAATCTTCTTATGACGCTTGAACACTATAGTTCATGCCTCGCTCTTAAAGAAAAGAAAAGTGTGCGTGTCGGTACGCTTTATCTTTCAAGAAGAGAAATCTTCTCTATTATGACCATTCTCATCAACATGCTTCATACTTTTTCCATGCGCTTGGGTCATCATGCGAACTGTGCTCTTGTTGATTGTTTTCTCATTCCACTTTCTCAACTATAATGACGATGGCGACATCCTATGCTAATTTTATGGGAGAAGTATGAATAGACCACATTTGGATAATGTTCACTTGTTTAATCAAGAATGGCATCTCCGTATGCAATTCTTGAGGGGAGAAAAGTGTGAATTTTTGCATTGTTGATTGATATTTGAGAATATAAATGGTCATACGGCTCTAAACTCATGTAAGAACCGAGCTTCTTCTTATCGGGTCATCTTCACATGGAGTTTTTCTCTTCTAAGAGTCGTTGGTTGACATCTTCACTCGGATTGATGAGTTTATCGACAAAGTGCTTTCGGTTAATGCTTCACGTATACATCAACATGATGATTCCGAACAATCTCTCTGTTCTTGTTTGATGTGATTGGTAGTTTGGTGTTACCATCTTGTGTGTTCGTTGTGGCTCGATTCTTGATTTCCTTGATGAACATCTTTCATTCTTGTTTGATCGGGAGGATTTTAGTTAAGGGTATTTGCAAGATGTAAGTTAATTGGGATGCTTTTGGTGGGATAGTGTTTGGTGTGAGGTGAAGATGTTAATTATCTATTCCCCATTGGACAATCTTGAAGAAGGTCGAGTCTACGATGCATTCTACATTTTCTCGCTACATGTTAGAAGACTAAAGACGAGTTGCATTTAACGATCTAAAGACTTCTTCTTAATTTGGGCATTTATCAAATAGATTGTCGGTTTAGGGAGAGCACTAATTGGGAGAGTTATAAGTCGATTCAATTCCATTTAGACTTGCTCATATTCTTTAGCGATGACTCCGAGACGCGTTGATATTGACTATTGTTGGACATTTGACACAAGGTGATTACTTGAGTTAATCATTTATCACTTATTCGAGATTGAAGTTGACTTTCACAAAGGCGTGTTCTTATTTGAAAACTTGCTCGGGCTTAAGAATTTGAGTTGAAGACTTGGCTTATCTAGTTACCGTGATGAGGTGGATGGTTGAAGACACAGTTAACTATCACTATTAGGAGTTACTTTGTTTTACTCGATTGTCACACGCATATGGCGGTGCGGATAAACGAAGAGGTGTTAATGTCTCATACCTTGTTTGGGTTATGAGTGCTTAGAGATTTGCTTGAAGCATGAATTCTCTACACTGTTCTTCCATCATTAGGTGCAAGCTTAAGATACAAATGGGGAAGTTGACTTCAGTTTCAAGTAGGGTATATCGGTTTTTCTTCATCGGTGGTCACTTCAAATTGTCTACATAAGGGTTGATAAAAAATAGTCGAGAGAGTCTTCAAGAAGTTGATTCACACAAGAGTTCAAGTGTTCTTCTCATTAAGATTTCAAGTATTTGGGCTTATATTTGTTGTTGATTACAAGTATCAAAACCGTAAAGGCGAGGAGACACATCTAAACACAAAGCGAGTAAACTTGATGAACTTAATTCTTCTAAGTGATTGAAGATATCCGGGAAGACAAATGTTATTACCGAGAGAAACTCAAGGTTTGACTCATGGCGAGTAAACTTGATGAGGTTAATACTTCTAAGTGATTGAAGATATCTCGGGAAAACAAATGTCATGACCATGAGAGAAACTCAAGGTTTTACTCATCAAGGCTTTTGTGTTATTATTCCAACTACGTGGGAAGTGATGTAAAAGAAAGTTTACGAAGATAAAAGAGGTACACAAGTGTGTGATTCATTAGGGAGAGAGATTGTGTACATTGGGATGCTCAATTTGTTTCACTTGAGTGCTTAATCGATGATTCGAGAGATATAATCATTTATTAGGAGTTGACATCCGCATGATTGTCACCCAGAGATAATCGGCGACTTGGCTCGCTTCTTCAATGTTATTAGTTATTCATTCCTTGTGTATTGGTATACTTCGGATACTTGAGCTTCATACACGATCATCGGGAAGAAAAATGTGAACATGGGGAGGTGTTTTCATTCCCTCATGATGTGTGTTGGGAGAGTTCTCGAGCATTATACAAAGAGGTCGATCGCATCAATTCAACTACTTGGGGAATTGTTCTCTTGACACCTTTTGGAATGGATCGCTTTCACTTCAAGGAAAAAAATTTGAGAAGATTATTTATACGCGGATGATACGCTGTCGTTTTGTTGATGATATAACCTCAAACGAAGAATCACGGTGATTATTCTTGAAAGGAGCAATAGGATTTATGATAATGGTGTTCTCTGTGCACCGCTAAGGCAAGCTTGAAATAGAGCTTCAATCCGCCTTCGACTAAAGGATTTGCGGTTTGGGGAAGTCGCTAAAGTCTCACTTTCGGATGGTTCAATTTCTTTCTTCGATTCAAGAGCCTCTGGAAGCTTGGTGGTGAATGTTTAAGAGTTGATGACTTATCTTCAACGACGCGGTCGCCGATATCCTTATCTCTAGACTGTGATCATCATCTTCTTTAACTATATCATCTTCTCTATCTTTGTATATATTTATCTCAAAAACAAAATACAAAAATATAAAACCAACAAAACAAAATACAAAATATAAAACCAACAAAAGAAAATAGAAAATATAAAACCTTCAAAACCCATAAAATCGAAAATTTCAAAATACCAAAAATATGTTTTCCTAGACATGTCTTCGGTATCGATAATATCTACGGTCTTAGAAATGTCATTCAATAATGGCACGGGACCATAGATGAAGTTCGACAGAGGTGTAAATATTTTTTCTAAACATGTCTCTAAATATGGCTTACGTTATTTCGGATCAGAATCAAGCTTCAAATAATGGTTTGCGCTATTTCTGATCGTAACCCGTGGTTAAACTATGGTTTGCTATTATTTCGATAGCAACCGCTCTTCAAAAGAAAGGAAAGTGCCGCTCTAAACCAATTTTCAAATATTTTGCAACTTATCCTAAAACAAATGAGGAAAGTATGTCAAGGATCATTAGCCCTACTCAAATATTTTCCAGCCTATAAATTCTTCGTAAAAATATTTGTTGTTTTCTAAAATGGTGGTAAATGAGTTGCTTGTAAATCTATCGATTCAGAGTTTTTGTGGAATTGAAAACTCAATCAATGACTTCGATGCTTTTAATCTTTTCGAAAATAAGTCATTGATTGAGGGGAGAATGTTTTCAAATTTATATCATCTAACGGACTTTCTTAATTATCCCACGTGTTTATCCGAAAAACTATAATTGCCTATGTTGAAGGACTAGGTTTCTAGGATATGATTGTTAGGTTTAGATGATTAGAGTTTGATAAACACATTATTCTCATACCTTACATGATCCGATTGATATGTTGGATTGACTTTATTAGTCGATTGTTGTTTGGGTGATGTCGACCACCATATATTTGTATGTGTGTTCACCAACGCATGCGGTATATTGGTATAAAAGAATGTTCCCGATCCGCATCCCACAATTGAAGATGATTGGATGCCGAAGGAAAGGGTAACTCATATCTTGGGTTGACAAATGAAGAAACTGAGCTTAATTGGACTTAAGGAGAGTTGGCATAAATGCAACGAAGAGGTCTCACCGCATCGTAGATGGTTTTCTCTAAGTGATCAAGAAACCGAGCTTAATTTGACCTCGCTGGCATTCAAATGCAACGAAGAAGAAGTCTCACCGCATTAGCGTGCATTTGTTTTTCTTCCGAGCCCTCAAAGCCAGCGAACATCAACAAAAGCAAACAACCACCTAACGATCTTTGTACGAGGATACCATTTTAAACAATTTTCTAAAACTTTGATTAAAATTGTTTTGAAAATGGAAAAATATTGTTTTGAAAATAAATTGAACTAAATTTTGAAAATCACCGGACTTCTTTTTTATCAAAACCTAAGTCACTCAATTATTCACTCATCATGGATCGGTGGGGGAGAGCGATTTAATTTAAAATATTTTCAAACAATATTTCTTCATCAAAGTTCCGCTTTTGTACGTTAAAATGTGGTGATCTAAAGATTTAATGTTATGTCATGGTATGATTTTTCTTTAAAATCAAGGTCTTTCAAAATGAAATTTTTCTCGCTCTTGCTTGATTGTGAAATTGTTTTGTTTTACTTAAAAGATCTCTTTAAAACTATCATACCGACACTAAGAATCTTTAATGTCTTATAATGGTCCTTATCTGTCATCTTTCAAAATTGAATCTTGCCATCGCCTTTCCCAAATTTTCTAAATGATTTAAATCATTGGGATCACAAATCTCAAATGGTTTGATATTTCCGATCGGGGCAGAGATCGTGATTTAAATCTCAAACTGTTTTAAATGGAATTGGTTTTAGTCCTTTAAAGGCACCTCCCGCCCATGTGCCAAACGATTTCAATATACATAATGCACATGTTGAGGAGGAGGATTTATCCAAAACCGATGAGTATTTAAACAAGGCCACATTTTCTCCCATGTTTTAAACCTAATTAATCTACTTGATCCAAAATCTCAAATGGTTTGATATTTTTGATCTGGGGAGAATTTGTGATTTAATAATGAAATTGATAAAAGGTGATCGCTTTGATTTAATTGTGCACGCTTCTACTTCATATGTGCTAAACGCTTTCAAATCTTGAAGCACATATCGGAGGGAGCAAATAAACTATCGGTAATAAAGCTTTTTAAAGTGATTTATAAAGTACCTTGATTGAGTTTTAAATGGTTTCTTAATGGCTTGTGTGATCGTGAAATGCTTCAAAAAGAACTCTTGCCTCTATGTGATAAAATGATTTCAAATTTCATACGCACATATTGAGGGGAGAATTTTACCATGAAAATCAAATGGCTTTTTCTTATGAAAATTGTGATCAAAGAAAATATTTCAAAGTCCTTCTTGCCTCAGTGCTAAACAATTTCTAAATCATACGCACATGTCGGTGGGGAGGTTTTCTAAAACGATCAAAACTATTAAGGTACAAAATGCTTTGATCTCGATCACAAGTACCTTGATTGTTTTTCCAAATGATTTTTCAATTGGTTTCGAGAAGGAAAGAACAATACCAAAATACCGACCAATTTATTTTATGCATGGTGTTATAAGGATGGTTGGGTTAGGTATCTGCTCCCGCGATCCCGCCAGAGTCGGAGGGATCTCACCAGTGACAATCCTCAGATAGTGTAGAGTCCTTGGGTATATTGAAAAAGGAGAAAATGAGAAATAGGAAGAGCGCGGATCGAGATGCAGCTAATAATCGAATAAACCCAACAAGGTTCTAGTTATGAAGTCTCGGTCAGAAGACTCAAGGGGTTGAAGAATGAAAAAGAACCTGAATGTGAAAAAGGGTGAAAAGAAATAGCCCTCCATCGATTCAACCTTAGGGCGATGAACTCGTTCGATACATATGCTACTAGTTGTTACTAAGGTAACAACGGTATTAAAGACAAGACGCCATGGACCCAATGGCCGACTTGCTTTCTAAACTTCCCAAGCCGCTCAAGTTCCTCTTAAAAGGGCTTGTTTCATTCTCGCGGGGAACCAACATTATCTATCGACTTTCTCTTAGAGATTGTTGATATTGAAGAATGAGACCCTCTCCACAGTCTCCGACACAAGAACCAAATGTGCACTATTGAGTCTAGAGCCATGAGATCATCCACAATATCTCGTTAGGACACTAACTTCATGAAGACTTGCTTTTTCACACAATGTGGAAAGTAAGTATATATTAAGAGTCCCACGCATTATCCTTGTGGTATTGCGAGAACATCCGAAAGGATATGTAAAAATATTCACAATGAAGATGGAAATCATACTAGAGCCAACATCTAACAAGCTCTTCGCGGGTGACATGTGAAATCTTGCAAAAGATCAAGCTTGTGACAAGCTGGATAGAAGCGATGGGAGATTCATTCTTGAATCAACCTTGGTCCGTGAGTTGAATTAGCGAATACTTTTGGAAAACCCGCTCGATGTGCAAACCTTCTTTTCTCTGGTACGTCGAATGTGTATTCATTTTAAATTCAAAAGTATCTCCGATTGAAAAATACTTTTAGAAAACCGCTCGATGTCACGAATCTCTTCTTTCGCTAAACTTACGTCGAATGTGTTCTCATTCTCTAATACAAAAAGTATTTTGATTGAAAATTGATCTTTCTCATAAAACCTTACGTCAGTGTGCAAAACTCTTTCTTAAAGCAATACGCGATTGTTTTTCAAATCATTTTCATCAATCAGTGAATCTCAATTTAGTTGGTTCACTCAAATGTTGTCTTCTTTGAGGCGCTCCGGTTTGAGAGCGGCTAGAAACAACGCGAAACCCCATCGAGGAGATTCTTCGTAATTATACACGATCGCGCGCAAGACTTATCGCGATCAGCGAGAACCGCAGGTCGTGTATTCAACATCGGTAGTGATCAAAGACGCTTTCGTGTGTTTTGTTACTAATCGCTGTTTGCAGTACATATGAACGATTTGCAACCGATCGGAATCGAGGAGTCAATCCAAAGCCGCATGCTCGCGCGTGATCCAATTTAATTTGAAGAAATCATGACCGTGCATATCTACATAACCTCGCTATGATATTTCATTCTATGCTTATGCTTCACGCCGCTGAATATCATGAACCGAGAGGGCTTCCACTTCTACGATGGAAAGATGTCATGATTCAAAAGTGTGAGCATGTCGGTCCAAAAGTCGCAACATCACATGGCGGCAAAGACAACAAAGGGTGATCCAGATTTATCGCGTCGATGATCTCAAAGAAAGCTCGAAGATCATCAAAGATGTGGATCGATTAAAGGCCTCCGCTAAAAACACAAAATATGCGGACTATGAAGAGTCATTTGCTAAAGCACAAAGATTGCGGAATTGAAGAATTGAAGTCTACGAGCTCAAGAACAAAGTCAAGAATAGAATGCTAGATTAGAAATATAAAACATGGGGTGACCTCCCGCAGGGAGATTGTTAGGAATTAGAAAATTCCATAGTAAAGAGTCGGTCACCCCAAGTGTTATCTAGCATAAGTTCGCTCGTGAGACGAATCGTTAATTACGTTATTTTCCGCTTTATTAGTTAGTTATTAGTTTAGTTTAGCTTAGTGTAACACCGCGGAGGAAGGACGGGTCTTTACCCACCGTATGCCCGATCCACGTGCCGATGGGAGGTCGTGTAAGTTGTAACTATAAATACCCCTTCCATCCATGGAAGGGGTGGTGATTCTCGTTAATCTAATATTCCTTTGTGTAAACCTCTAGCAAGAACACCCTCTCTCTACTAACTCTCTAACTATGGCAAACATGTATTTTGATCATCGAAGACCACCGAATCATCAACAAAATAAAATAACGATCCTACATTTACCAAGTCCGCTAACCGAGACCCGCTCACGGAAGCGCAAATGTATTCATTTGTTAGGTTCGCCGAAGCTTAAGAAACGGCGCTAGCGATCTGCACTGGATAGCAAAAAGCAAGGACGATCTTATCGGATGACGCGACAGCCCTATTTTTCCTCTCGACCTAAGCGCCGTTATGATGGTCTTCCAAAGAAATGTCTTCCTTTACCGCCATGGCCATACACAAATATCATCTCCTGCGTCCCATTCGTCGTCATGCTATAATAGTATCAAATATTTGCCTCTCGATCATTATTCGCATGTATAAGCCGCTCTTTGTCTCGCTGCAAGTTCACCCGTTATAGCACCTTTCTTCCATAATGTTTCGGTTCCTCAACACATGAAGCAAATCATCGGGAGGTGCAGATATGCCATAGTCCGGGAGTGTCTTACCATGGTTCGCCAATGCCATCAAGCTCATACAAACACCGCTTGCGCTGCTCCTCATCAATATGCGGAAACCGAACACCGTGTATGCGTGACAAGATGCGGGAATGTCGTCGACATATATTGCCAAAATGAATTCCATAAGTTTACGGGATCTCGTGACGTCCAAAACACCAAGATCTCGCGTGAACAATGCCCTCATTTCCGGCGCGTAACCGAGGTCGCAGCTTCGCATTGCCACAAACCATTCACCATCATCTTCTAGCAAACCTAGTGCCGTCCGCCGCTGCTCTATTTGTCGAACAGTGTGGTTATCGACAAGACGGATACCGAAAGTGAGGTGCACCCACGCTGATGGCATAAGAGTAGTCTACCGGTAAAGAGAGATCCCCGTAGCTTGACGAACATAGGTCAACCTACCTATTGAAGGTTTGTTTGTGTTTTCCTTGGGAACCATTGCTTATCTTTCTTCTGCCACACAAATTCGGACGGAAACCGCAGGTATGTAAGATGCCTACCGATACCGTACACCTGTTGAATGTCAACCATTCACCAAAGTCGTCTGCTGTGCCTAAGTGTTTTCAACAACCTCCCCGAGCCTTTGACGTTTCTCAATGTAACATGTCGTATTCTTCGCATGGATGCTAGTATTTGGACCGCCGGATCGCGACTATGTATGTCAAAGCCAATAATACGCCAAGAGACTCGATGTGGCCATATGTAACGCGCATCCATAAAGTTCTTTATCTCGCCGAACATCGCCGGTACTAATGAACAGGCGGCGAAGGAGGTCGGTGACCACCATGTTGGCTTAACGCATCTTGAGGCCGCGCGACCCTTGCAACAATTTTATTAGTGCCTTGGATATGTACTTGAACAAATACTTTATAAGCATACCCACCCAAAACATTCCACATTAATGTGCGCGCAGAAAGCCATAGACAACGTCCGATTATATGGGACAACGTACCCATTATCTAACCGCACATTGTTTCTTTTCGTCAATGTACCTATCTCACGCCTGTAATGCACGCATACTTTGTCGCCTATGAACGTGTGTTGGCAATAGTCTTCGGGAAAGCTTTCTTACATGATGATTTGCCTCGCATACATGGCGCAGACGAAATGCAGTCCGCAAGGACCATGAATCATGAACTCTCGTCACAACCTAAATCCCTCTGGTCCGTTAAGCGATCGTGTAACTCTGCGGACACATACCCGTGCCTATGTATTCAACCGACATTGTCCTGCAACCACTCCTATTCCACGTAAGAATATGACAATGCGGCAAACCCCTTTTCGGAACTCGACGGTGTATAAGATCGCAAGCAAGAGGTTATCTGTTGCCAACAGTTTATTTTTCAAAAAGATTACGCAATGCATGTGAAGGAAAACAAAGGTTTATGTACAAAGGTGACACAGTCTTAGCTATATGTTTGTCTCAGCATAAATGACAATACCGCAATCACTTGGGCCAAATGGTTGGCGGTCCCCATATTTAATAAAATCATGTATCTTCCTCTCAAACACTGATCAATCACGTCAGCCGATCCGTCGAGTAGGTGCGGAACGCACGCATGTGATCCTCGATCCAGTGGCCATCTCACATTACATTTGAACGTGATAAAAATGAAGGATTCCCATGAACTCGTGATATTGCCAACAAGATCTGTGTAGCGGGTCAGATGTATACCGCACCAACCAGAAACATGCAGAAGTATGATCCTCGAGCCAACATCCGAGCCTCTCGATCACCCCTAGCAACAACATCATAAACCACCGACAAAAACTTCCCGGATGTCTGATGCATGCGAATATAGTCCATCCTACTTTGTTCCATGCAAGAAGAGATGCCATTACCACATATTGTTGGAAAAGGCGACCACCTCTTGTGACAAGGCCATACTTGTTGGCTCTGTCATGTATCATATAGGAATAATACCGTGCATCGTAACTCGCTTGTCATCATTAGTCTCTGCGACACGCTCTCCAACCAATCTTAACCCCTGTGGTATCCTTGCTCTCCGTGAATGAACAACAATGGCATATGGAACGCCATGTAACACTGGATGAAGCTTATCGACCCTTCGAGCATCACCGAGTGCGACTCAATGATTATGTCAAACTGATTCACTTCCTGACCGCCCTCAAAGACAATGGCACCTATACAATGCTGTGAGGCAGCTGCAATTATGGTGCACCTACGACATTATACGCCGCAGACTTGAGCGCTATAGAACATCACCCTCAAGCTTGTCCCACGCACCTAAATAATCGCACCAACGCGTTATGCCGATCTAGCACACGTATAAGACCCTTAACAATATCCTCCTAAGACCTCCCCATGCCCGCTCGGAAAGACTAAGCTGTTGTCAACCTCATTATCCGTGGTCATATATGTAAAGTCAAGAACCGCTGGTCCACTCGCTTCCGAGCACAACCGCCAATACAATGATAACCGCCCAAACCTTGAAAACATATGGTCCCGACCATTATTAATGGTTTCATCAACCCTAGCGCCCAAAGACGTCATGGAAAACATGCGGTTATAAGCCCTTATATTGTTCATGAAATGTGCATCAAAGAGAAGAGTGCTTTAACATATTCTCGGTAATCGTTTGGGATGAAAAGTCGAAATGAGCCGCCTTTTGCAACACTTATTATACAACGTCCGCAGCGACGTGTGAACATCTTGAGCCTTCGCACGTGCGAGATCGAAGATGGAAATACCTATGCATACCGCTCGCACCGCCTAAATGATTTATACTCGGATGGCGGACCACCGAGTTCACAAACATGAGACTCCACAAAGAAAATGGTAAAAACATAAAGCGATGGTTTCAATAGCATACACATACGATGTAAAGCTAACGACAAACCTCTGTAGCCACGTGGCTTCCGTTCAGCGTGGCTCTACTCGTACTGCTTTAGAAAAGTCCCTCGCAGCATCCACGCGTCGTCAGCAGCAATGACGCGCTCGCTTTCGCGATCATTTGCATATGGCGCTTGCGGCGACGCAAACATACAACAAATTCATAAGCAACACACCAGAACCTTACATGGGCAAATTGTTGCTAACGACTAACACAAACGCACGGGAAAATGTGCAATGCAACTTACAACAACGTGACACCATCATGCGGTGAAGGCCACGCAAAGAACATCGTAGGTCGCCGCCGACACCTTTGGGTGGTACGGTACAGATAGGAATAGGTGACGTGCGTCGGTCTTTTAGGAACATACTCAAAAGCTGCTCTCTATTTCTCGAGATGTAACGAGAGTGTTCCATGCTTAGCACCTCAAGAACATAGATACTAAACCAGCGAACAAGTTACGGTCGTCTGCATCACGCATGGCATATTTTGCGTACACTCGCGGCCGAGCGCTTAGCATGCTTGTGTGAGCCGAGTAGGTAATGACATGTGCACCGTGCATTTCCCGTATTGCGGGGAGGTACAACCTTCCGGAAGAAAATCCAAAGCAGCGGGGACATTCTTCGCTTCTACACAAATCGAAAAAACAAAATAAATATATTAACCAAGCTTAAGCATGACACTTTCATAACACGAAACAAACTTACATGGGGAAGAGAATGTTACCCGCCCACTATTGAAAAGCGGAGGCGGTGTTTGTGATAATTGAGCACCGATAATTCACTGACAAATGGCAATCGCAACAGTCGACTCCAAACCTCTTGGAACCATGGGACCATACGCAGAGGGACAAACCGCCACACCGCCTGCGAACAGCGTGCTTGCTTCGTTTGACACGGGCTCCACTGCTGATCACTTATACGACCACCTAACTACAAACATAAAAGAAAAGAAAAAAACCAAGTTAGACACCAAAAAAAGAACTCCATAACATAAGAAGCCGAACAACCAGCACGGAACAACGGTAGCAGATTGTCGTAGACTATCTGGCAGAGGGTCGATACACATTGCTTTTTCCGACCCCGCAGTGCTGAAGATGAATACCATCAACGGCTCTCCTTTTGATAAAGAGAAACATGCATCCCGCAAACAACACCCGCCGAACAAGCAGACCATCAACCACCCCAGCAGTACGGAACGTGTCAACGGTTAAAAGCCCGAACTTTCGGCGAACACCGAAGAGCCGCATCGCTGACGAAATCGCGGTACCGGGTAAGCCGCCGCACATGTTTAACATTGATTCGTGGCTAATAACAAAGGGAAATTTGTTTCGTGGATTATGTAAATGTGACACGATAACAAAGTGATCACAAATTTACCACAACGCAAAGAAAAAGGATAGCTATAAATGCTAGCATATAACGATGCATAATTAGGATACCAAGAACAAAAAAAGCAAACACGTTAGCAATTTATAAACATGAAAACCCAAAACCCTACATGCAAGCTCGAAAAGAAAGAAAGAAAGCAAAAGACAATAAACCCAAACAACATGCAAGGCAAGAAGTAAAACACAAACCAAAACCGACATGCAAACTACCTAACCAATCATACTAACCTAAAGAATCACGTGATGACTCGAAACCCTTACCCAACAATAAGCAAAAGCAACATCGTCAAGAAAAACAAACATACAAAAAAACCGAACAAAAAATGTAACACAACAATGGTGTTTCACCAGTATCCGAGAAAACCCTACCTACCAGATCGGTTGCTTCCGAACGAAGAAAGAAAAATAAGAAGGTGAATGGTTACGGTCACCAAAGATATGGAACGAAGAATGGGCTAAGACGTACCAAACAAAGAATAGAAAGCCCGAAAACAAAGAACCGAAGCCCAAAAAAAGTGATACAAACACAAAAAGCAAGCCCATGCATATCAATGAAGAAGCAATACCAACAAATGTGTCAACAAAGCAGTGGCGAGCGAATAAAAACCAATATAAGCAATGGTTAAAGGGGCGTGTAAGATGGTGATTGCATGCACACGGATCAAAGGGCTCGTCCCATGATATATATAGAGAATATGCTTAATATATATAATAGTATTATGTAGCACAAAACAACCAAAAGATGAGCTATCTACCACGGTGTTATAACCATTTGAGAAAAAGAAACCGCCAACACAACCTCAATGTGTTTGGCGTGGGCTTATATGAAACTTATATTGCCTTGAACTTATAAAATAAACTAGTTTATAAAGTAAATTTTGTTTATCACACAATTTTTTGAAAATATTTAATAGTTATAAGCTTTTATGAGCCTAAGCTCATTGAAACGGGCTTATTAAAATTTAAAGTTGATCAAATTACTTAAATAATCTTTAAAATATAATGCATGTAAGAGCTTGAAATATATTTGAATTTTAATTTTACGTACTTTTATGCGATTCTACAATAATAAACTTTCGTTTTAACTAATTCGGCAAATAACTACATAAAAATATAAGCTCTAATTTCCGACTTATAAGAGAGGGAGGTGTGGTAACATTTGCATCAAGGTCAAGGTTTAACATTTGAATGTTAACCCGTGTTAACCATACCGCGTATGGTGTTAACGGGGCGTTAACATCCCCATGTTAACACCATAACGCAGCGTTAAAGCATTTTTTTTCTTTTCTTTTTTTCTTTTTGGCCCTTATATGAGGGTTTTTGTAAATTGTTCGTGAGTTAAGGTTTAACCTTGGATATATTATGATAAAGGGTGTTTTTATTGAGTTAATGTGAAATGTTAAAGGCGATGTGTACGGCGGCGTTGACGTGACATAATCTTAAGATTTAACCTAAATCACCATAAAAAAATGCTTTAATATCAGCTTCGGCTCCAGCTCAAGCCTCAACTTCAGCTCCAGCCATATTTCACCAAACATACCCACACTAAGCTAGTCAAACATTTAGACCCCGTTATAAGTTAATAGCTCTATTAAGTGAAGTTTAAGGGGGTGGTAACTAGGGGTGTCATTCGGGCTGTCCCGACCCGAACCCGACTTGAACCCGACTCGAGTCAATTCGGTCGGGTCGATCGGTTCAAAATATATTCGGTCAATCGGTCAACCCGAATTGACCGAGTTCTAAACAATTTCGGGTATATTTTTAGCCTTGACCCCAACCCGACTAACCCGGCTAAACAACACATTTACAATGTAAAATACTCGGTGACCGAACCCGAATTGACCGACCCGATTGACCCGATCCGAGTTGACCGAACCCGAATTGACCGACCCAAGTTGACCCGAGTTCTAAACAAGGTCGGTGCGGGTATGTTTTTCTAAGGCTTGACCCGAGTTGACCCGACCGAGTTGACCGAACCCGACCGGTCAACCCGAATAACACCCCAGTGGCAACCATGCCAAACAAAATATCTCATACCTAATCACCCACCAATATTATCATTCCATCTCATCTCATACCTAACCATAGATTTTTAGTGAACCATGTCTAACCCATACCTCATATAATTTTATTTATTTATAATTATATTAAACAATTTAATAAAAACATAATATTTTATTAATATTTAAAAGAAAATTACATAATACTTATTAAAAAACACTAGTCATCAGGTATGGTAAGTCTTGGCGTCTACATGCTCCGTAAGATCATATCGGAGGCGGTAATGGATATTTTCGTCGAGTAACTCCGTAGTACATTCGGTCAAAAAGCGGGCGTGTGGTGATCCATTATATGGGGAAACTTTGGGTTTTCTTGACGAAATAGTCATTCATTAGAGTTTGAAGAGCTTTTCACAACGGGTAACATACCCTCGGGTGTCAGTTGAGCTGCCGTGTCTTCAATGGCATCGCACGTGGCTAAATAGGTTGATATGGTAGAACCATGGAAAACAATAGTACGGAAGAGTAGGAGGAAAACTAACTCGTCCCGGATGAAGAAGAAGATGAAGCCATTTTGTTTGTGAAATAGAGATGTTTTGTTTGAGTGAAAATAGAGATGTTTTGTGTATGAAATAATGTTAAATGTGTGTGTTTAAATAGGTAAAAAAGTTTTTTTTTTTTTTTTTTTTTTTTTTTTTTTTAATGCTCAACGGATACATTTTTAAAAGCCAACG
>CM040241.1:133100554-133187133 GCA_022545495.1 Chrysanthemum lavandulifolium | reverse complement strand
TTTTTTTGAACATAACATAATAACATAACATCCCCACTTGATATGAACAAAGGGAATTGGGGTCTTCAATGATCTTCATAAATGTTGTTGATGAAAGCGTGATTTCCAAACCTTTTCACTCGAACCTTAAACTTAGGCAAATGATGATTTCCCAATTACAAATAAAGACTACGGTAGGCTATGTGTAAGGTGTAACGAAACAATATATTGGGTTGACAAAATGAAAGGAATGGCTCGTAAGGGTGTATCTAGGGTATCTTGCACTAAAGGGAGTGCAACAAAGGGTTTCACATGGGGTCGAAAAGTCGAGGTGACTAATCGATAGACTCACAATGGTAGGTCTGTTTGGTGATAATCCTATAATAACGCCTTCTAAAACCGAAAAGTCCAAATACATCGAGCTAACTCAACATACCTCGCCTATGGTCTCAAATGATGCAAAGGCCAAGTTCTAAAGTTTACAAGTTACCGGCACACTCAAAATTTGGTGGATTTGGGGTAAAATATAGGAACGGATAAGGCTAAGCTCACCATGTAATGTCAAGGGTTGTATGTGTCGGCTAAGGTCTAATCTAGTTAGGTTCGGAAAACATGTCAAAATTTTAAAATGGCATAATTTTTCAAAATAAACTAGAAAATGAGGGCTAAATAAAGTTCAAGAGATAATTTACCCCGCCCCCACTTGAATTGTACAAAGTCTCTTTGTACTAGGCATTAAAATAAAGGTGAAGAGAAAGGTAGAATTAGAGCGAGAACTTCCTCGAATTTGATCCAAAATGAAGAAGGCCCACGAGAAAGAACTGTGCCTTAGTTTAAGCGCCATGAACAAACTTCAATCCACGAAATCACAATACCGACAAGCATAATTCTAAAAGAAAAATAAAATGAAAACAAACCTAACTCACTTCAGAGGAATCACGGTTGCATTTAGCGAATGCAACAAGTTTTAAACCACTTGGTGTCCCAAGTGGACGAGTGAAGTCTCGTGAGGGCTTACAGGAACACACCATAAAGTTCATTTAAAACTAATACAAGGTCACCGTGTTTTAAATTGAAAGAATTAGCAGGAGAGAGTTACGTCGAACTCCTATGAGAGAGTTACGCCATAACCGGCAAAACCGGTATGAGTCAGAAGCGAATAGTTACGGCGTAACCATCGAGATGGAATTACGCCGAATTGGTAATGCGCCAAGAATTCTCATTGCTGTTGGTTATGGCGTAATCACCGAGATGAGTTACGCCATAACTCGCTCGATCAAAGAATCGCAATAGTAATTACTTTTTGTCTCCGCAAAATGGTTAGAAAACACAAAACCCAATGTAAAGGAAATAAAACAAAAGAAAGGGATAATTCGGGTTGTCTCCGAAGAGCACTTTTCTTTATTAACGAGTCTTGTTAGACTCAGAGCCACTGGGCTCTATGGGGCCTTTGGAAATCCCCGACTTCTTCCATGTCTTTCATTGAATAAGGCTGGTCCCAAACATGCGGTGAAACATAACGAGTCATGGAGTATCATTTTTGTAGAAAATTAGTTCGTGCCCATTCGAAACGAAACCTATCCTTTTCTTCCTCATCAATTTGAACATACCCAAACTTTACTAGTAACCAATTTTCAAATGAGATTCTCCGATCCTACATTGCTCCTCTTATCTTCGTCAAAACATGCCCATTCTTTGCGTTTGAGCCATTTAGGTTCAGGGTATTTTCCTCCATCGCAAATCTTGCGATTGGGGTTACATGTAGGCCATGCCAAGGTGTATTCATCGTGCATCATAACTGGTTCGCAGAAATGAATGGTCCAGTTAATGTCGGAGAACCATTCGCAAAAAGCACTATGCTCTTGTAACCACTTTTTTCTGAGATCTTCTTTTTTTTCCAAGCACCACCAAACTTTTGCAGCTTCTTTAATCGTCCGAATGAGATACTCCCCTCCTCCATTACATCCTTTTTGGAAAGGGGAACATGTGTGAAATATCACTCTGGTCCCTTCAGGTAAAAGAACACAACAATGAACTCTTCCTTTTACAACGTAACAGGGAACAAAAAACAGAATCTCTTCCTCATCATCTTCATTGTTGCTGGATTCGGACTCCTGCAAATGGCTAAAAGATGAAGGTGGAAACCTATCGGAGTCATCTAATTCTATTTTTGGTGGTTCCTTTGTAACGATTTTGTCTCGCTCAAGGCTTAAGGTTTTATCCAATTTAAACCCACAATATCTCCATAGATTCCAATCAGACAGCCAATGTGTCAAGGAATGGTTTACCAAGAATCAAATGCTCCTTTTGTTGTCCATATTATCGACTACCACAAATTCGGGCCGAGGTAAATTTATCGACCTTTACGCACATACCACCGTAATACCTAAAGGGTAATCTTAGTTTCAAGACTAATCAATCACGATATCCGCTTCCCAAAGGTGGATTATCCTCGCTTTAAGAATATGGATAGAGGCATGATGTTTACACAAGACCCAAAGTCTACTATCCCCAAAATATCAATTTTACCAAACAGTAACATGGAATGATTACCCGCTTGCGCTAACATCCTTAACCGAAAATAAACCGGATCCTAATCTTGATATGCCTTCCGAGCATGGTTACGCCGAACTCGTGGAAGTAGTTACGGCGAATCTTTTCTCGTTGGTCGCCATTCGCGACATCCAATATGTCGATCAAGAAATACATTCCTCAATCACTTTTTGAGAATCATTGGTAGAAACAACATTGCATTCCTCCTTGCGAGTGGCTTCATTTAGTTCAATTCCAACAATCTCAGCACTGAGTTTTTCGATCATTGCTCCAAGATTTGTTAGGGTTTCGTCGTGCCTGGAAATATTCTTGTTAGTGTTTTCCTAGAAACCCTTTAACCAAATATCTTGTTCTTTTTGTTTCGTCAAGTCTCCGTGAATTTGTTAATTGTTTTTCAAGACTGGCTTTATTTCTCCATAAGGCCCATGGTTGTAATTTCCACGATAACCATTACTATTTCGATTATCACCGTAAATGGTCGATTTTCTCCATACTTAGCTTCTTCAATATCCTCTTCGCCTATATGAGGACAATTCTTCGTAAGATGTCCTCCTCCACGCCTTTCACAACCCACTTGGATGGCATGAACGGTTTCTCCGACCTTCAAGATATCTCGACTGAGACTTTCAATTTTACTAGCGATTGCTGCAATTCCGTCGAAACTTTTGCCTTGGTTTCTTTTACTTCCACCGTCGTGCCATTTTTGAGAATGGTCCGCCATTTTCTGAATGGCTTCAGTTGCAGAAGTAGGAGTCATGTTCGGGATAGGTCTTTGATAGTCCAGCATATGTATTGTAGTTACATTTATTCCTTTATAGAAAATATTGTGTTGCTCCCCGTTCACTATCGTTTAAAACAGTTTAAGTTTATAAAACAAGTTAAAAGTGAACTATGATTGAAATTAACATAAAGAAAACACACTAAGTAATTTTCAACATCATATTCTTATTAGAAATAAATCAACAAAGAATACGCTACCCAAGTATCATGAAATAGTACTTGGGATTGAAATGACAAAGTTGGGTGATTCCTCTCTAAGCTCAAAGCTAAGTCCGAGCACAACTCTTAGAGCTCACCGAGCTATCTCGTGAACTAAGTCAGATTTGGAGGAGTGAAAAGATGGCTCATGTGTATGTGTTTTACAATTCACAAGCTTAACCTTTTCACTCCATCTCTTATGCTATTTATACATGTATGATATTTGACTCTTTCCTAAGTGACAAACCGACATCATACGTAAGAAAAATATCGATGTATTTTGTCTTTGTTTACAAAGACTATTCTAGGTAAGAGACAAGACTACTTTCCTAAGTTCGGTGATGACACCGAGCCTCGATCTTTGCCATTCGTGGAAAGTTGACTTTGGTTGATAAGGACTTCTGCCTTATCCGATTCAACCTTTCCGCCTTGTCCCGCTCTTTTCTTCGCCTTTACATCCTTCGCCTTCTACTCAGCTTGTCTTCGCGGTAAGAAGTTGGAGAGGAATCTTAGGGATTCAAGGAGTTATTGTCATCACCACCGAATCCATCATCTTCTTCTTGACTCGCCTTCACCCTTTAAGTTCCGCCTCACCGAGTGGAGAGACTTCTTCTTTCCTCTTACCGAGTATCCTCAAGACGACTCACCGAGAGACTATGCACCTAGTGACCGTTTGTGTTAACGGAGTAAATACTCGGGCTATTTTCTATTCAAATCCTAGATTAAGGGGTTGGGTATTTATCGAACCCAATGCCTCCCCTATTTGGATATACAAATAGCCTAGTGGTTGATCGCTGTAAGTGAGCAAGAGGCTTCTTCTTACACCGAATGTACTAATGAATACAATAAGGAACACCGAGTAAATGAATAGAACATACATCGCTTATTGATCGATTACATAGTTCCTATCACTAGTACAAAAGATAAAACAAAATGATGTCAATCCAGATGGATACCCAAAGGCTTCAAGCTTCACTTTCTTGGTGATGAGTGTTTCCGCCGGGATGGTCTCGATCTTAGCGCTCGTGTCTTGATGTAACCCGACATTTGCCGGGATTGATCCGAGAGGCCACGTGAATATAGCCGATCATTGCGCCTACTCCACCGATCAATGTCACTCCATCTTTGAAATGCAGGTTCCCAGAGACATCAATGTGGAATAGCCTCTTCGTGCTCTTCAATCACTAGACAGCTTCACAAAATTTACACCCTCGCGCTTCGTTGCATTCAAGGCCGTGCACTTTGATCTCGTGTTGAAATCAACTCTTTTCCTTTGCCGTGGAAGTTTGTGGTTGAGATTCTTGAGGTGCAACAAGGCAGGTCGATTCTCGTCAATGGTGCTTCCTCAAATTTTCATATCTTTTGCTAAGCATCTTCATCGCCTCCTCGACCACCTTATTTTGCTTCTTTCCAATGATCGGACTGTTCATCAAGTTCGTTGATCCCAAAGTCACCGAATTTTAATGGATCATGAACCTCAAAGTGTCTTTTGTCATCCCTCTCAGAACATTCATAGCCAATGGTTTGGCGCTGGGAATGATTTTGACATCGCGATTTTTTCGTGAAGCCTTCTACGGTCATTGTCCAGCTTGTATTCTTTAATTCGCTTGCCCGAGAGCTTCAGCTTTTCTTTCTCTTTTCTTCATATCGAGCTCTCATTGCGCCCATTTGAGCAACTCGAGCTTCCATGAACTTCCCGCTCGACCTTTTTTGAGCTTGCTTGCATCTATTCCCACATTTTCGCCTTTCTTCGCAATCACTTTGGTCAATGCCTCCTTAGTCTTCTTTTCATCCTCGCCTTGTTTCAATTTCCTCTTCTTTAGCAAGGTGTTTGGTTAGTGTTGAGGTGAAGAGGTATTCAAGGTCACCGATTTTGTAGGAATCCTCTCGTGCTCAAGAGTCAGCCAAGATGCCTTTGCCCTTATCCCGTCTCCGAGGAAGATGATGCAATAATGGAGGTGGTGTTGTCATGATTGGTGTTAAGACTGCTGTTGTTGTTGTTGTTGCTTGAGGTGGAAGTGATGAGATTGGTACCGCAGAGACCGGTGCCGATGATGATGATGTTCGAGTCCGAGATCGGTGGTGTTTGCTCCCCCAAAGGTGGAAGAGGAGTTTCTTCAAGAAGATTCTCCCCTCAACTGCTGCCGAAGCGCCGGTGAGGGCAAGAGTTGGAGTAGGTGCCGAGGGGACCCACCAGCTTGACCTTTGAAGGCCCGATAGATTTCACCATCATGGCCTTTATTTCAAGTATCCGCTGAAGACCAAAGACCTTTGCATCCAAGTTCGCATGAGATAACTCCAAGGCGCTTATTCGTGGACCAAGATTCCAAGCCATAGAAGACGAGGCCCGAGTCAAGGTAGCTACCGAGTGTTCATGAGTCCATGGTGGTCTCAAGAGTCCGAATCAAGTTCAAGACCCGAACATTTGCGACTCGAGCATCTCTATAAGGTCAGCCGAGCTCGATGATTTTTTTTGCATATGCCTCAGCCGCCTCCAAGACTTTGGCATTGAGCTGGTCTTCTTTGACAAAGGTCCCCGATTTCATCAATCGTAACCCCAACTCTCAAGATGCTTGAGGAACTTAACCATGTGTTCATCCAGTTGACAAGATGGTGGTACATAAGATCTCGTGCTCATGAACATTTTCGTTGAAGGTAAGCACATCGGATCTAAGGTCGTCCAGAATCGCGTAAGCTTCAGCAGGTTGATCCCAAACCTGCTCAAGAACCCGTAAAATGCCTCCTTGAAGCCCTACCGATCCACTTAACCGCTTTTCTTTCAGCCGAGTGGAAGAACATTGTCAAACTTTTGAATTGCTGAGCCGGAGGATGAGGTCGAGTCATTGGCTTCAGCTTTGAAAAGGTGACTCACAAGCTCAGGATCAGCCGAGGCTCTTGTTTAGTTTGAACCTCGGCGTCCACTTCTTCTCCTGCCGATAAGATTTCTTCATCACTTTCAAAGAAGGTCATCATCGATTGTAGAAACTCAAGAACCTCAAGAATAGCTAACAAGCGGAGTGGGAATGGGTTCCATATCGGGGTGGTATTGATCCCTCCGAGTCTTTGTCCCTCGTGGACCCCTGGACACCGTGGGAGTTTCTCGCCTTCGGGAGTCGATTGGTTTGGGTTCCGATCGGCGGGTTGTTCCTTTCCTCCGAGTCTTTGTCCCCTGCTGACCCCGAGACACCGGTGGTATTTCCAGGCCTTTAGCGAGTCGTGAATGTTGTATCCCTATCGCTGGGTTGTTTGTTTCCCGAGTCTTTGGGATCGATCGGTGTGCCCTCGCACAAAGGCTTGGATTTGCTAATGTCATCACCGGGCGCAGGAAGGCGCTCCCCTACCGGGTTGTTTGTTTCCTCCGGATCTTGGGAGTAGTAGGTGTGACCAAGCGGCACCGACCGTGATGTATCGTTGTCCTTCGCTGTCACGGGGTGGTTGTTGCCTCGTCAAGGTGTCTTTTGGTCTTAGGCCTTTTGTGCTCTTAGGCGGTGCTCTCAAGCCTCGTGGCCCCGAGACTTTGGTTTAGTCTTAGTCCCACCGAGACTTCCCTTTCTTTTAACAAATAGGGTTTGAGACATCGATCCCTCCCGGTTGTTTACAAAGAACCATATGGGCCGTCAATTCAATAGGTGTGACAAGGGATGGGTCCTTTGAAAGTTTGAAGGACTCTGTGATGCCGTAAATTTCCAAATTTTTCATCCCGAGTATAATTGGCACCCAAGAATTGATCAGAGCACAAGAGACAAACCTAGGATACGTAAATATACTTCGTCCTAGTTTTGCTCAGAGCTTCGTTACAAGATCACCGTAAATGATCTCCCTATGTCGACAAAGACCCCATTCATCAGTGCAAGATGCCATCATCAACTCGAATAGAGTTAACCTGCTCAGCTGATGAGTGGTTCCCGCCGAGGACCCGAATCACAAATGTGAAAAGGATCCTCCAAGCCACGGGAATGAACTTTTAGTGACCGGGGTCTTGTCCAAAATGCGGGATCCAAAACGATTTGTTTTAACCCATCCTTCACTATGGAAGGTTCGGGATGGGCGACATAAACACCTTTGTTGTAATCTAACCTTGTTGAAGTGCAAAAGTTTTGTAATCCAGGTGTATTGTTGCCCCATTAAGACCGAACTCGATGAGATACTCCTGAGTGGTCTAAGGTTATTCTCATCGCTTGAAGGTGTCGGGTCAAAGGTTTTAGTAGTTGCCCAAAACTCCCGAGGTAGTTTGGGTACACCACCGAGGACATTTACAAAGGCCGCTTTTAAGTGGGCGCTGAATAAAAATTTTACAATGTCTTTATAGGTTGGGACATTTTCGTGGTATTCAAAATTACCTATGACATTGTTTGTTTTGAATTCAACGTTTGTGAGATCCCCACCTGATCGAGAAGCAAACTGGAGAGATTGTGTTCTAGCCATATCTATTAAAGAAGTTTTAGGGTTAAAAAAACGCTTGGCAAGAACAATCGAAATGTTTAGATCTCTAGTTTGTGATGAAAAAACTTTGTAAATGTTTACAAGGAAGGTTTTCCAAAAGAGATTTTGAGCACACACAAATGTTTTGAATTTTTGAAATGATTTTGATGTAGTTTAGTTGCGTAAAAGATTTGTGTGTGTTGATTGTGTTGGAGAAGAGGTATTTATAGAGTGATAAGAGGGTGTTTTGTGCACAAATGGAAAAGTTAAGAGTAGGTTTTGAAAGACTTTTGAATTTCCATTTAATGCTACCACCCATTACCCGCAAAGAAAATCCTGCTTTTCAAGGAATGCTTGCAACAAGACAAGAAAAGTGCACTTTTGCGAGATAAAATATCAATTTGATATTTTTGTGAGAGGCATTAAATGCCAAGTGGGATGACAAGAAGACAAAGAGACATATATTCCTTATTAAATTGTCATAGTTACCAACCTAGGACATTAAAGTAATCGATACTTGGACCATTTAGTTACTCATTCAATGCTCTTGTCAAGTGTCAGGACCCCGAATGAGTCTTACTCATTCAAAGGAGAGGTTTATTTTGATTTGGGAGGATGAACCATTTCGTAGAACTTATCGAGATTGGTTTTCGATACTTGACTTTTAATGTCAAGCATTCCCAATTCATTTTCGCCTCCGAACGTAGGTTCATCCAAGGGTTTGGTGAAGATATCACCAATTGATATTCAAGAGGATGAAATGAAGTTCTATGTCTCCTTTCATTATGTGATCCCCGATGAAGTGATATCTCGATATCAATGTGTTTGGTTCTTTGGTAGAGGATGTGGTTGTTGGAGATTGCAATTGCACTAGTGTTATCACGTAAGATGGGCACCATTCTCAGAATGGATGTCATAGTCACCGAGTTGAATTTTCATCCATAATACATTGGCACAAGATCCCGCTCATAGCCTACATATTCGCTTCACCGAGGACATAGCCACCGATTGTTGCTTCTTTGCACTCCAACACACCGCTTTTCCTCCAAGAAATTGACAGACCCCGAGGTACTTTTTATGTCCATGTTGCGACCAAAGATAATCGTAATCGTAGTAACCTTGAGATCAAACCCCGAGCATATCGGATAATATAGTCCAAGGCTTGGGGTTCCTTTCGTGTACCGAGTATTCTTTTCGTCAGAGTGAGGTGGGATTCTTTGGGATTGATCGATATCTTGCTATTAGACGATCGAAAATTGTATGTCCGGTCTAGTAGCGTTCGATACATCGCTGAGCCAACAATCCCTCCGAAATGAGTTTGATTGATCGATTTGCCAAATGAGATCGTGTCCAAGGTTGGTGGAACCATTGGTGTCTTCACCGAGGCATAGTCAAATATCTCATATTTCTTCAAGAGATTTCGGTGTATTTCTCTTGACCGATGGATATACCTTTATCGCTTTTCCTCGATTTGTAGTCCAAGAAAGTAAGTGAGCTCCCCATCATGCTCATTTCAAACTTCTTTGTCATTAGTTTTCAAACTGTTTGCAAAGTTTGTAGTTTGTCGAGCCAAAGATGATATCATCAACATACACTTGACTAGTATCACATTCTCGTTGGGTTCTATAGACAAACAGCGAGTTGTCTATCTTTCCTCCGACAAACTTGTTTTGTATCGGGAAGGCCGAGAGTTTCATACCATGCCCCAGGAGCTTGTTTAAGTCCATAAAGTGCTTTGTCAAGCTTGCGACATAGTCGTGAATTCACTACCTCAAAGCCCGGAGGTTGCCGAACATACACATCTTCCTTGAGATCACCATTTAAGAATGCACTTTAACATCCATTTGGTAGACCCCGGTTCATGTATGTTGCATATGCAAGGAAGATCCCGATGGCTTCCATTCTTGCAACATGAGCAAATGTCTCATCATAGTCAATGCCTTCTTGTCGATAACCTTTGGCTACAAGTCCGCTTTGTTTTTAATGACAGTGCCATTTTCATCGCTTTGTTTCGAAACCCACTTCATTCCTATGACTACTACATCTTGAGGACATTTGATCAAGGTCATGACCTTGTTTTTATCAAACTGTTGCAATTCTTCTTGCATAGCTCGAACCCACTTGGGTGTTTTAGAGCTTGATGACACTTTTGGGTTCAATGTCCGATAGGTAATCGAGATATAGACATTCATTGGTCAAGTCAGTTAGACCGGCGACCATGCTTCTAGTGAGCATGCCCTCGGCTGGTTCACCAATGATGTTTACAAGCTCAATGTCCCGAGATCTTGTCCACTTACTTTGTGGTCCGGATCCGAGCTTGAAGATGTCACGGGAGTTCGATGTGAGTTCGGTGCAAGAGCCACGTAATCATTTAGAACATCTGAGAAATGTCTTGATCGGTTGAGGATCATGAGTTACGTGTTCCCGATCATTTGATCATTGTTACTTATCCCAAAGAGGGATGATCGATTATCAATGAACTCATTGATGGTTGGTCAGGGTAGGTTGTGGGGTAAGACATAATATGAGATGTCAAGATCGACTTGATATGAGGAATTGAGTTCGATGTTGTACTCATCGGGAGGATATCTTGATGAGTTATCAATTCCTATTTCCTCCACCGAGGTGTCAGAACCCGATGCTTTCAAGATTTTCATCAAAGGTGACATGAAAGGTTTCTCAACTTGTTGTCTCCTTGTGTTAAAAACCCTCGAAGGCTTTGGAGATCGGTGAGTAGCCTAAAAGTATCCATCATCGCTTTGCATCAAACTTGCCTAGATGATCCTTGTGGTTGTGAATGAACACAGGACATCCAAACACATGAAAATAGGCGATGTCGGAAGTCTACCTTTGAAGATCTCATATGGGGTTTTATTATGTCTTTGACAATGATTGACCTGTTTGAGTGTAACAGTGCTTTGACTGCTTCAAATTCGTAAATGTTTGAGAGGGTCGAGCCATTTAACATAGTTCTAGCGACCTCAATGAGAGTTCGTTTTTCCTTTCAAGAACCCCATTTTGTTCGGGGGTATAAGGAGATGAGAAATTTTGAGAAATTCCTTTTCATCACGAAACTCTCAAGTTCTTGATTTCGAACTCGCCATTGTCGGCCGGATTTGTTTAACAAGAATGTCATTCGGTTTTCAATCTTCCCGATGAATGACATTATTGTATCACCGCTGACTCTTTTGGAAAGAAAGGATACCCAAGTGTATCTTGAGAATTCATCAACAATGACAAGTGTATACTTCTCATGTTGGATTGATCCGGGACCGACAGTCCAAAGAGATCCATGTGCGGAGGTGAAGGCAACTTTTGATGGAGAAATTTTGTTTGGTTTTGAATGATGCTCGTGGTGTTTACCCTTTTCACAGTGCGAGCATGGTTTGTCTTTGCAAAGACCAAGGATGGTAAGCCAGGACCTTGTTTTGTTTTGCCGCATTGTTGAGGTTTTTGAAGTTTATGTGAAAGTCTCTTATGCCACGCCCAATTGATAGTTTCAGTGGCTTTAGCAAAGAGACACGCTCCATCTGGGAGAGGGTTGACATGTCAACACATAAACATCATCTCTCCTAGGAGCTATCAACACAACTTTTTGTTGGCATTAAAATGGTACCTTGTTTATCATTGAATTGTACAATGAATTTTGCATCACATAGTTGATCGACATCGATGAGATTGTATTTGAGACCGTTGACATAGGCTATTCTAGAAAACTATTCCATTGCGGTTCATCAACCATAACCTTCATGGGACATGATGAGTTATCACCAAATACTACCTTGGGCCTGGTTCCTTTACATACTTGTGCAGATATTCCTTCACACCAATCATGCTTCGAGCATCCACCGCCTAGATGCCAAATAGGCTCCCGGCATGTCTCTCGCACAAGTAGTAAACCGAATTAGTTTCTTCGACCCACTTACTAGTGGGCTTGGATCTCAAGGTCTCTTTGAAATTTGCAATCGACTCATGGTCGTGGTTGTGTGCAAGGTGCTACCATTGTGTTTTGCATTTAGAGGTCGAGGATGACTCAATGACTCTTGGTTGTTTGAATTTCTCCTTGCATGAATGATATTGTCATGTTGGGATGTCTCATGAGTCGGATTACCGATATATCACAAAGATGTATTCATGAGACAATCATCCGATGATGATCATTGAACCCACAAATGAGGCGAGAGAGAAAAGGTTTTGCTCTATTCTTTGGAGCGCTTTTGGAGGATGAAGCATCGATGACCAACTTTGGTATAGTTTGCTTGACCGACATACCGTAGATGATCTCAGATCTGTGATCATCCTTTTTAGATCATGCAAAAAGGATTCTATAGCAGCTTGTCGCTGGTATGGGTGGTGTAATGACACACCACACTTTTTGTTTGTTTTGGAGGTTGACTTAGACTTTGAGGAACCTGGAGGAAGTCGACTTTGTCTCCTTGATTGGTTCAGGGACCTTTCAATGGATTCCATTTTTCAAGAAGCTTCCTCACAAGTTCGATCGATTCTCGGATTTGGTCGACTTCATGGGGACAGAGGATGATGAAGTCTCAAGAAGAGTAGACTCTTGTTGGATTAGTTTTGCTTGTTTTGTAGGATGGTTCTACCACGCCCGCACCTTTCTTTTGGTGAATGAGGATTGAATTGTAGTGGAGTAAGCTCGAGCTTGAGCAAAGACCCAAGAGGTTTCAGGTGGTGGCGCGTTGAGATTCTGCTTGCACTCGTAGATGTGTTCAAGATAACCGGGCACATCGTGAGTCCAAGTATGCTCTTTAGAGCTTGACTTTCGTGCTCTAGAATCCTTCCGTAATCGAAGTTTGGAAGCTTACTCGTGATTAACTCGCTCAATCCATTCACCGGAATTGGAATCGCCCAACATACTAGTAATCATGCCACCGACACAAATGGCTTAGGAGATCGGTCTTTGTTGAGAGAGTCGTGAGATGATTTTCACCTATGACTCTCTTCTTGCTCTTGGGGGCTCCCACAGATCAAAGACCCCGATTCTTAGCAATCTAACTATTAAGAATATCATTTGCCTTTTAAGTTCATCTTGAAGATTCGATTTCTTTTAACAGTTCGTAGTTTTGAATTTGCAAAGTGTGACTCAAGCTTAGCTTGTTTTAAAATAAGCAATTCATCCCTACACTTATTCAATTCAAAACTTAACTTGTTGTACTTAGAAAAGAGATTCATCTTTGCTCTTCTACAAACTTAAGGTCAACATTTAGATAATTCATATAAGATCGCCAATCGAGTCATCATCCATAGAAAGTAAAGTGTTTACCTTCTTCATTGTGATGTTGACCCATTCCCGCTCCTAGCATGATTCTTCCCAACAGCCTAGCTTGTCTTCTTCTCGAGAGAGCCATTAGAGCAATCGACATGTACCATTTCATCATCCGATGAGATTGGCTCTTCATCCCATCAAAGGTTTCAAAGAACAAGGCCTTTGTTCTTACCCCGCATGATTGAACATTTTTGTTGTTTCGAGGATCGCCTCAAGCAATGCAAGCTTAGCTTTTGCTTTCTTATACTTAGCTTCATAATCAATGGTTTTGTTAAGATCGATTTCTTTTGAACATTTTGATGAGACCGATAGATTTTGGTTGAAATTTGCTAAAGCCTCAAGACCGATTCGATCCTCGATGGTTTGTAAGAAGGTTCGAAATTGTTTTTGAAAACAGTCTTTTGCAAAATGGCCTCTTTATGACACTTATAGCATTCGGTGTCTTCGCTGTTTTAGCAGTTGAAAACCTTTGTTTCTTTTATAAACCTTCGAGAGTTAGCGAGGAGTGTCCTTTCTGAAATTCAAGATTCAGCTCACTTAGGTACTCCTCACTTGATCTCTCATCGCTCATCATCCGAGTTTTCTTGGAAATCTTGAACTACATTGTTAGAAAAGAAAGCGCTTGATATTGGTGATGAGGTAGTGGTCGGGGACTTCTTGACTTCCCGAGACTTCATTAAGTCGAGGTATCGTCTGTTGATGAGGTTTTCCTCATAGACAAATTTCCATAAATTTCTGTGAAGCTCAAGATTTTGGATATGATTAGCATTCCCGAGTCCCCGAGAGAAATTCAACCACTTCTCGTGAGACTGCTTACAAAACCAACATTGATTTCATGCTTAGACAACTTAACACCATCATTTGAAAGTTCATTTAAAAGAGTTTTGTATCCGTGTAAGTTTGAGAGAGTTTCGAGTCCTTAGCCTCAAGGTGTTATACCAAGTTTCGTGTCCATTATCCTGCTTTTCCTTGGTATCGATGGTCCTTCATGACTATGAACTAGGTCATCCTGTGTTTGCTTAGCAAGATTACGACTTATAACGAGACTCCATAATATCGTCGGAAGACAAGATATTATGATACTTTGAGTCTTTGGTCCTGGTTGACCACTCTCCTTTCATCCCTGGGTCCACCGAGATTGAGGTTTGGGTAACCTTCACGCAGCTTTGGGACAAATGGACCTTCATTTATGCACTTGACATAATAAGGTTCCATCCCAATCAAATAGCAAAGCATTCGCCTTTTCCATTTGTTGAATTTGCCAACTTCAAGTCTAGGGCAACAATGAATAAGCTCCACCCTTTTATCGACTAGTTGGGGTACATCAATTTCACCATTTAGGATCCTAATTTAAAAATTTTAGAGCGGCCTAAAACGAGTTTTATAATTAACCCGGCTCGATACCACTTGTTGCTCCCTGCTCACTATCGTTTAAAACAGTTTTAAGTTTATAAAACAAGTTAAAAGTGAACTATGATGAAATTAACATAAAGAAAACACACTAAGTAATTTTCAACATCATATTCTTATTAGAAATAAATCAACAAAGAATCGCTACCCAAGTACTTGCGAATAGTACTTGGGATTGAAATGACAAAGTTGGGTGATTCCTCTCTAAGCTCGGGATAAGTCCGAGCACAACTCTTAGAGCTCACCGAGCTATCTCGGGAACTAAGTTGTATTTGGAGGAGTGAAAAGATGGCTCATGTATGTGTTTTTACAATTCACAAGCTTAACCTTTTCACTCCATCTCTTATGCTATTTATACATGTATGATATTTGACTCTTTCCTAAGTGACAATCGACATCATACGTAAGACAAAATATCGATGTATTTTGTCTCGCTATAAAGACTATTCTAGGTAAGAGACAAGACTACTTTCCTAAGTTTAGTGATGACACCGAGCCCGATCTTTTGCCATTCAGTGAAAGTTGACTTTGGTTGATAAGGACTTCGCCTTATCCGATTCAACCTTTCCCGCCTTGTCCCGCTTTTTCTTCGCCTTTACATCCTTCGCCTTCTACTTCAGCTTGTCTTCGATGTAAGAAGTTGGAGAGAATCTTAGGATTCAGTGAGTTATTGTCATCACCACCGAATCCATCATCTTCTTCTTGACTCGGTCTTCACCCTTTAAGTTCCGCCACCGAGTGGAGAGACTTCTTCTTTGCCTCTTCGAGTATCCTCGAAGACGACTCACCGAGAGACTATGCACTCAAAGGACTGTTTGTGTTAACGGAGTAAATACTCGGGCTATTTTCTATTCAAATCCTAGATTAAGGGTTTGGGTATTTATTGAACCCAACATATTGACCTTCTTTGGTTATTTAGATTATTGGTAGACACTTATAAAGAAGATCGCTGTATCTCGTCCCAAGCTTGATCTGAGTTTCGTCGCCTTCTTGTTTGAAATTGTGGATCTCCAAGAGTTGATTAGTAATCTTTGATGGCGGGCAATATCTTTGAATAAAGTGTTTCTTTAGTAGCGCCCAAGTATTAACTACTCCGCGGGCAATCTTTCGATCCATCTTCCGGCGCCCAGTGAGAGTCATTGGAAGACCCCGAGCATAACATCATCATGAGACACGCCGAATGTTGAAAAGGCTAGCTATGTATAGGACATTTTCAACGTGCTCATGTGTCTTCGTCCCTGCTTCCCGAAAAAGGGTTAGCCAAGCTCCTCATAAATTGGTCTTTAATCTCAAACGAACATCCGCTCCTTTGCCGGTCTTACGAGACCCGCCCTTGATCTGCTTCTAGTCAACGCCAAGTATTCCTCAAGAGTGAGGTCATCGATGTTAACAACTTCCATGGTACCGAAAACTTGAAATATGATCGTGAGAAAAGTTTAAAATGAAATGAAAGACTCAATATTAATCCTAATATAATCACCGAGAACGGCGCCAAAAACTTGATGCAGGTTTTCTTGACTGTGTCTTAATATTTATAGTGTCTCGCTATACCTATGGTCTACTCCTAATGCACTAACAGGCAGTGTACCCGATTCGATGTGTAATGTAGTAAATGGTAAAGTCGAGGTCGTCCCAAGAGCTATGTGTGTTGGATTATTACTAAGTCTAATTGTCACGAATTATAATGGTTTCGATAGGTATTTAATTAATTAAACTACTAATTCGTAATATAAAAGCAAATAAATGGTAAAGGGAAATCAATAGAGGAATAGTGGTGCTAACCTAGTTAATCCTCCTAGCTAGTTATGTCTACGTCTACCTACTTCCAATTACTTGGTGGGGTCAAATTCGAGAGGACAACATTTGGTCAATTCGCCCTAACCTATCGGCAAAGATGCCACCACAGGAGAAATCAGCGCACCTTCATAAGTCCCGTTGTCCCGGTCCCCTGCCGAGTCATTAAGTACCGCCACATGCTAGATACTAAATAGTGAGTGCCCGAATCGTTAGGAACTTAGACACTACACCCCAATTCTTAAGTTCATCCAAACGATAGGTGATCGGTTGGTCAAATCGCACAAGTAGAAAGGGTCGTCAGCTGATCATATCTTACCCTTCCGCCCCAAATCCGCTCACCTAGGGTCGGTTGGTCATATCTCCTAGGCAATTGGCCTCTATCGCCATTCAAAACTACCGAACTAAGGGTGACTACCAAAGAACTATGCATGCATACACTTAGAAATAATTGTACGGAAGTAAAAGTAAACGCAAACAAAACAATTATGAATCATAACTAGGCTAGCACCAAGGGTGCTTAGCCATATTAATCATGCACATCAATTCAATATTCAAAGGTACGAAATACATGAATTGAAAGCAAAGAAATAATAAACGCTAAAGCTTATCGTAATGGTGTGACTTCTCCTTGAAACAACTCAGATGCTCCCTAGACCCGCCTTGAGCTTTTCCCATGTTCTCGAGTGTTGTGTGTGGAATGGGATGCTTTGAAATGCTCAAATTCATGGGGTATTTATAGGCCGGTGCGGGTTACAGGCGTAACTAGAGGAGTTCACCGTAACCTTCTATTTCTTTGTAAATGCACTAGATGCGCTAGTTACGGTAACCTTATAAGTGGTTACGTCGTAGTCTTCAATAAACTCGGTTACGCCGTAAGTGATGCGATGAGTTACTGGCGTAAGTATCGGCGTGGAACCTCTTTTGACCTAATGGAGTTACGTCGTAACCTTTGGGAAGAGTTACACCGTAACCTCTTGATAAGTTGGACTTCTCGGTCACGCAATAGTTACGGCGAATGTGAGAGACGAGTTACGCCGTAACTTCTTCAAAATAGGCATACCGTGATAAATCTTTAGTAATGTTTCCATTTCCGCGTCTCTTTAGCTACAATGCTCGCAATTTACCTGAAAGTGAAAAACAAGCGTAAATCCATATAAATGATATAAATAACGAGCATTATCGGGGGAAATTGACACTTATTATTCAGGACTATTTGATGTTATCAATAATATTCACTTGCGTTACTTAGTATTGTTAATAGCTGGCGTGAAAATTTAATGGTATCGTTGAATTTAGGTATTAAAACATTTTTTTTAAAAGGTTAAAATAAAGGATGGTATATTATAGTCTGTTTATGTAGCAACATGCGTTATTTAGTAGCGAAACAAATTACGAAAATTTTGTTTTTAGGTCGTGTTGATGCGAAAGTTTAGAACAACTTTCGTAAGCAGATCCAGAATCTATACAACAAGTTAGCGGTATTGTGTGCATACAAGCTATAATTGACGGTCAGAAGGTTTGTTTTCTTTGCGTACTTGCTGATAATTTAAGCCTTTAAAGTGGTTTTATTTTTCCAACTGAATTGCAGTGTCACTGATTGGGATCTTTCCACCCGGTAGAATATTGCAAGCTTCATTTGCTGGTATTGATATGAGATGTTTAAGATATTGCCCTATTCTAATTCACCACTCGAAACCCTTTCGTTCTCGCATCGGTTTAGCAATACGTCTGGTGTAGACCTTTGCACAACAACCGTTGAAATAGCAAAAGGTATTCAATGGGGCGAGTAGACGGGTCTCACTATGTTAAACATCACGTCTCAATATTAGCGAATGACACTTGCAATGTACTCCCGAGTGGATAGACTCCAGTCAGTGACGCAACACTATTCAGGTATTGTATACGTGTTTGCATCACCTCTCAGAAACATGGATATTTGCATATTTCTAATTAAAATTGCCTATATATACGCATCCAACGTGATTGGAATCTTTCCAATCGCCCGAATAGTCCAATCTTCATTTAGTAATATTGATACAGGATGTTTAAGATATTGTCATGTTCTCATCTTCCCCTCGAATTCCTTTCGTTGTGGCAACGGTCTAGCAATACGTCTGGTGCAGACCTTTGCAAAAAGATTCCTACCGCAGCAAAAGGAATTTGAGGGGACGATTAGACAGGCCACACTATGTTGAACATCGCGTACCAACAGTATCGATTGACGATTGAAATGTGCTCCCGAGTGGAAAGACTTGAATCGATGACACAACGATAGCTTAGTACGCAATAAACGGATCCCTCACAGAGTATAACTAATTTGCGTACGATACCAACTCGAAGCCGATAACCCCCATGGATATGCGCAGTAAAAAACAACTGGTAATAGCCCGCGCGTGTCATCGTTTTATACAGGTATGTTAACCTATACGCTAGATTGAAATAAAACTTTTGTACTATAAATATTCATATGTTTCGTTCCATTTAGACAAATTTGCGATAGTCATTCTTGCTGTTTTCTAGGGTACAAATGGAGTGGTAGCAGTACATTTTCAGCGTCAAGACAAAAAAATTTGCCTCCTGGTCATCATCGGCATCAAGTAACTCGGTTACCAACTTTTAACTAATTATAGGGCCTACTTTTTGATATGCACACACGTATTTAATTTATTGCAGCCATGAAAAGGCTTCACTGCCACCTCAAGTATTGCAAACATGAGTTGGCAACTGGAATAGCAGAAGCAGATGACAAAAATAGCAACCCATATGCAGAAACCAACAAAGCACATAATCCCGCTAAGGTGGTTACGCCAAAAAAAAACCAAGATCTAGCGAGCCTACGGCATCAAGATATAGAAGTTCCATCCTTGACGTTGCCTACGTCTGCCGCAGCTTTGAATACCAGATAGGTTCTGAGGTTTATTGACGACAGGATTATGCATTTACTCTTTATGTAACAGTTTGAAAGAATCCCTGATTTGTATAAATGTATGCAACTGAATGGTTGTGATATCGATTGAAATATTTCCACCCAATGGAATATCACAGACTTGGTATGTTTATGTCGAAACGAGATGCTTACGAGCCCGCGCCGATCTGATCTTCTGCACGAATTCCTTTCGTTAGCACAACGATCTAACAACGCGTTTGGTGCAGACGGTTGCACAAAGATTGTTGTAATAGCAAAAGGGATTCGAGCGGGCAATCAGACGGGCCTCGCTATCTTGAACATCGCGTCTTAAAATTACTCACAAACGTCTTAAATGTGTTCCCGAGTGTGAAGAACCGTTTGGCGAAATAATAATATTCAAGTCGGAAAGCAAACAGATCTTTAATAGATGCAATTTTTGCGTCTTCAAGTTTCAACAACTGTTTACTGATAAGGTTTTAAATGTACCTTTTGGGGTCGTTTAAGCCCTTATTTGATCACTTTTGTATCCGTTATTACTTAATATCGTTCCTTTCGCTTTTAGGTATCTTGAAGGCAAAATGTCGGAATGACACTTATTCGAACGAAAAGGCGCGAATATACAAAGAAATGGCCAAAGTCAAGAATCGAGACACTCAGTCGCTAAAATCGAAGGGATCAAGTCGGATGTTGTCTGCGACGTCGTCGCATCACTTTTGTGACGGTCAAGAGCTAAATTGCTTATTTACAAGTGACGGTGTCGGGTTTAAAAGAGTTGGTCGTCGCAACTCGCACGGCCTAGATTTGATCCAGACGACGCCGAGATCGAAGGGACGGCGTCACAAGCATAAGGTGACGCCTTGCAAGTCTAACGTGGCCAAGACGAAACCCTAATAACGGCGACCCGACGCGTCGCAAATCAAAGGTGACGCCGTCGCATATGTAATCTTATATATAGAATCCGAATTTTTAGTTTTCGAGTGTAGTCTTTGGAGTAGAAACCTAAACCGAACCAAGGTACAGATTTTAGGGTTCCAAACCCTATCTTACATCAAGATAAGTGTTTTACTTCATTAATTTAATTATGTCTTTAATTACTTGTGTGTATGCTTTCATGTTCCCCATGTCCAGCTAATTTACTTGTGTGTTTGCCAAGGTTGTAAAAATCGCTAGGCGCTAATGAGGCGGTTAAGTAGGGCCTAGCGATTAATCGGTTAGGCGGGGATTAATCGGATTGGAATTTTTATGCACAAAAATGTAATTTTAGATATTATATTATTTTATATGTATGGATAAGCGTATTGCATCAAAGTTCAAATACTTCAAGTGTTCAAATATAGACATAATACATATATTTTCAAAGTTCAAAATTAAACATAAATATTACTCGGTTTGTTGACCATTTTTAAGCGACCTTTGACCGATTTTGTCCGATTAATCGATTTTTTGACCGATTTTTAGGTGATTTTGTCCGATTTTTAAGCGATTTTGTTGATCAATTTTTAAGTGCTTTTGTCCGATTAATCGGATTAGACCGATTTTATCTGATTAATCGGTTTGTTGACCGATTTTTAAGCGATCTTTGACCAAACCGATTAAATAGGCCGATTATGATAAATCAAGGCGCTTAGTGAGCGATCAGCGATTATGCGGGGATTAATCGGCCGCTTGGACCGATTTTTACAACAGAGGTGTTTGCTTAGGGAATATGAAACTTAATTATTGAATATTGATTGGTTGTCTCTTATCTTAATTGTTAATGATCTAGTAATGCGATAGGTCATCCGTTGTGTAGTTAATGCTTGATTAATCTTTGTGAACCTTAGTTTATAATACCTAGAGTTGTTGTAGGCTAAACCATCCGAAGAGTACCTTAGAGTTAAGTTTATAAATCCTAGAGATTTTGTAGGCGACACCCTTTGGTAGTTTCAAAGCGTTAGGGATAAACGCATACCCTAAGACATTAGACACACAACGCGATTAAGAATAAGGACGTGACAATTCATCCATCAATAGGAGATAATTAAGGAGTAATAAAACCTAAGTAAACACATCTTTAAATCATCATACGAGCACACAATAATTAGACATAGACTACATACACCACTAGATTAGACAATTAAATAAGTAGAGTAATCGGTAGAAATACCAACCCCCAAATCCAAACCCCGAGATTCATACCTTTCCATTTCCTAAAAACATAAAAGATAAAAATAATCTTCCTCAACCCCAACCTTAGCGTAGTAACTTACTAGCATTCCTATTCCCCAGAGAACGATATCAATTCCGTGGCTTACCCTAATACTACACTACAAAGATTAGGTTCACTGCCTAGGGTGTTGAAAAACTTGCTCGACGAAAAGGAAGTTCCTTTGACCCCTAACGACGCGTGTAGCGTTATCATTTACATACTGCGCACATTAAAAAAAAACCCCCGCAACGCGAGGGTTGCTCCTCGTTATATAATATAAATGAAGATAGTTAAAGCTAAAGTTAAAAAAAATCTTAAAGTTAAAACAACACAAATCTATACTACATATAAAGAGTGTATAGTCAAATCTTAAAAAGTGAAATCTTTAAAGTCAAAGGTGAGAGAAATGAATAGTGTAATTAAGGAGACGTTTGGTTGGGGTGCTTTGACTTCAAATTGGGACTCAAAGAAGAAAATTGTTGTTTGGTGTGAAATGTCACTGTTGACTTTTGGGGTTAAATCAAAATATTCAGGCATGCAGAATTCTCAAGTAAAGGAGGTGATTTTCTCTCTCTTTATCATATTTTTGTGAGCCCTTTTACATCTCCACTCTCTATTTTCTTTTTTATTATTTTTCATATAATATATTTTTATTTATATCTATATTTTAATATATAATATCACTTTAAATATTATTTTCTCTCTCTTATCTCAAATCCTAATCCAAATTCTAAAACAAATTCAAATTCAAATCCAAATCTTAATCCTAAACCAACCTACAAACCAAGCGGGCCCTAATACTTTTATTAAAACACCTAATTACTTAAAAGTACAATAATTTATTCATATTGTACAACCAATTAAAAGCATATCTACCAAATTAAAAAAAAAAAAAAAACCAATTAAAACACCCTTATTAAAAAGTATAATAAAATTTTCACAATGTACAATTTAAACAAGCTACAACATAATCCAAAATATAAAATAATTAAACACACTAATTAATGTTATTTTTACAACACACAAGGCTTCATACAAGCTAAAAAGTTGATGGTATATGTAGTTTTGAAAAACCGGACTGGACCAAAGGGTTCAACCAGGAACCGGTGTCGCCACCGGTTCGGCTAACCAATAAAAGCCATCCGAAAATGAAATAGAGTGGACCCGTTGAAACTGATACAAATTGGTAGAATTAGGTTTTATCGAGATCTATTTATCCGGTTAATCGTCACAGGGTACCTGATGCAGGTTTTACTGACCATGTTTTAATATTTATAATGTCTCGCTATACCTATGGTCTACCCTAATGCACTAATTGGCAGTGTACCCGGTCGTGTGTAGTGTAGTGTTCGGTAAAACCGAGGTCGTCCCAAGAGCTATGTGTGTGGATTAATACTAAGTCTAGGTGTCACAGATTTTATGATGGTTTTGATATCGAATTAACTAATTAACTACTAAAACAAATAAAGGCAAATGATGTGATCAATAGAGACGAGTGATGCTAACCTAGTTATTCATCCTAGCTAGTAATGTTACGTCTAATTACTTCCAATTACATCGGTGGGGTCAAAATCGAGAGGACAACATTTGGTCGGTTCGCCTAACCTATCGACAAAAGAGTCACCACCGGAGAAGTCATGTGTCCCTCATAATTCCAGCTTGTTCTCGGTCCCTAAGCCAAGTCATTAAGTTCCGCTACATGCTAGATTTATAATAGTGAGCGCTGGGTGCTAGCATCTTAGACACTCACCCCTAATTCTTAAGTTCATACAAACGGTAGGTGATCGGTTGGTCAAATCGCACAAGTAGAAAGGGTCGTCATTGGTCATATCTTACCCTTCCGGTCTCGCTACTCACTTAGGTCATTGGTCATATCTCCTAAGCAACTAGCCTCTACCGCCATTCAAAACTACCGAAACAAGAGTAATAAACTATGCATGCATACACTTAGAAATAATTATATGGAAGCATTGTAAAGGCAAACAAAACAATTAAGGAATTATAACTAGGCCAGCACCAAGAGGTGCTTAGCCGCTCATATTAACCATACAAAACAATTCAATGTTTAATGTTACGAAATACATAAATCGAAAGTAAAGAAAATATAAAAAGCTAATGCTTATCGTAGGGGAGTGATTTCTCCCTTGGAGATAGCTCCGAATGCTTCTCTAGATATGCCTTTGGCTTCTTCTCACGTTCTCTGATTGTTGTATGTGAAATGGGATGCTTTGAAATGCTGGAAATCGTTGGGTATTTATAGGCCAGATCTTGGTTACGGCGTAACTAATAAAATAGTTACGCCGTAACGTATAACTTCTTCGTAAATTGCACTAGATCTGCTGGTTACGGCGTAACCTTAGAAGGGGTTACGGTATCTTCAATAAATCTTGGTTACGCCGTAGTTGATGCATAAGTTACGGCGTAATTATCAACGGCGCGGAACCTCATTTGACCTAATATGGTTACGTCGTAATCTTTGAGAGAGTTACGCCGTAATCTTCCGATAAGTTGGTTTCGAGCCACGCTTTAGTTACGGCGAATGTGAGAGGAGTTACCAGTAACTCTTCAAAGTGAGCATACTTTGATAAATCTTTAATAAACTATCCAATTCGCGTCTCTTTAACTACAATGCTCGTAATTTACCCGAAAGTGGAATATAATAGAAAACAAGCGTGAATCCATATAAATGATATAAATTACAAGCATTATTGGGGAAATTGACACTTAATATTCGTGATAATTTGATGTTATCAAATATCCCACACTTGAACTCTACTTGCCCTCAAGTAGACCTTATTAGATAGATTCCTAAAAGATATCTCCCATTACACGGAAAATATAAGTTTACAAATCCCTTATGCTATAATAAACAAAGCCGAACACCTCATGAAATAGGAACAAACACTCAAATCTCTCAACTATTCTAAGTGTCAATTTCGGGTGATCACCAATCGCATACCATAGCATGTATTCTATCATAAGCTTGGCGGTTACACAAATCTCCACCACTAGAGTTAAGGACAAAACAATTCTCTCAATATGGGTAGACACGACAGGGGTTAAGGGTGATTTGTCATTACTAACATGTCATGGCAAAGTGGACAAAAACAATGATACATGACCAAATCCATGGCCAAGACACCAAAGATTGCTCGCTGCATCACCTAGACACGCTTCATGACTAAAGGGTAGGATAAGACATAGAATATATAAATGGTGTAAAATAAAAATCAAGCAAATAGTCTAAATCAATAACCAGGTCATCACCACATACCGTCCGCCCAAGGTTCAAGCTTTGAAGTTAAGAAACCGGATCATGATACACTAGGTAGATGTGTCATTAGAGGACGTCATGATGGGCACACTACCTTCTCTCCAACTGCTGGCTCAATTACCAACTCTTAGTCTTCACATGTGACCTCCTCGATACTAAATCTATATAAAGCTCATAACATAGTGCTTACAACATCCCACTTTACAATAAACTGAATAACTTAAATATATATATATATATATATATATATATATATATATATATATATATATATATATATATATATATATATATATATATATATTCTTAATGTCATTTTCATGTGTGGAACCTATGTCAAACTCCTTCAATTAGTTACATTATCGATAACTTTGATACACCAAACGAATGGACAAAGTAGTAAATAAATATATATTCATTTTTTTTGTCTAAAAACTACAATATAGTAAGAAGTAACTAAATAAGAATATTTTCAAAGTTGTATCCATTTCTTACTTGTTTGAGCGCAAAACGCCATTTTCCTATCCTCTTGACATTTTTGCCAGACTTCCTCATAGTCTTTCTCAAGAGCAGCAAGATCATCACGTGCAGAATTCACCTTCTTCCATACCTTTACCCACATACGAGTGTACAAATGCTCGCTTGGCGTACATCAGGTCAAACTTATGGTCAATCCTATTGAAAACGTTAGAGACAGCTGCGTTGTTGCTTATCATGCATACTGCACGTCTTGTCTTAGCAAAGTCACCAACGGGTAACATGGTGGGAGGTTAGTAGCTGATTCCACACTTGAAACCAGTGGGACACCTACAATGTAAAAGAAATTTTGATAATTCATTTCACCGATGATGAGGTTGAAATTACGGCAGTTGCTGGGTTGGGCAACGGGTCAAAGATGGTTATGGACCGGTAAAAAGAGAACTTTTGTACATATCTCAACGGGTGGGTTGACCCAAAACACTTTGGACACCTTTGATCCAGTTGACTTGTCTCATTGTTAGCTAACATTCTTCATATTTCATTTAACGTGCTCAAGATAAAAACTAAGTAAATGGGTCATAATAGCTGACTATACTCAATGGGGGTCTGTTTGTGTTTGATATATGACTATTGATCTACTATTAATGTGTTGCTTTTTAGCAAGTTTTATCAACAGATTGACTAAAATAGTAAAGCTAAAAGAAGAAATATCATGTACCTTCAAACCATGGCTCCCTTGAGGTAGATAACTATCATGTTCAACCTATGTGAAACAGTCATCATTCAAGTAAATTTGATGTTGGCCTTCAAACAAATCCTTTCAATCTTGACTTTTTTCACAAGTCAGTTACAAAGATAAATACTAATACTATGATATCCAACAGGGTTTAAGTGTTCACAAATAATTATTTATCCAAACTTATGACATATATAAACAATAAGCAGATTACTCTTCATTCTAAATAGCCGTGTATCAGTGACAGACCTAACTTTCGCGTTTGTTTTTGGATCATGTTAAATAAAGAAAGCACGCAATGGATAACCATGACCTTTACGGTTGTTAAAAAATAAAATACAAAAGTTTGAAGCATACATCATTCATTCTCAAGCAATGATGAGCATCCCTTTTTTCCATGATTGGCAAATCGAAAAAGTCTCCATTGTATGTGACATAAATACCAGGCTTCACCTCTTTCATATTAGAAAACAACATTTGTATTATTTCAAAAGAGTATACGGCAATAAAAATTCATGTTGGTACTCAAATAGAAAGAAATCCTAAAGACATAAGAAGATATACCTTTCACTTTCCGTGTCGATCCAAAGAGTTACCGCGCAAACAAAGTTCATTAGTGTAGAAAAAGATAAAGTACATCTCGAGTAAAAGCTGCGGTTTAGTAATTATTGATATCGTTTGCATTCTTGACCCTTGGATGGTGATTAAACCTCATAATATTGTTTGGCGTAATTTAATTTGAAGTAAATAAATATTGAATGACGACAAATATTGTAACACAAAAATGAAAATATTGATGTATTATGTGTAAAAATAAGAATGAAAGGTATGTAACTTAATTAGATGGTACTTAATAATGAAATAAAACATTTTCATACAGGGCGTTTGTTGTATACTTTGTGTAGTACCGTCTTTAAGAGGAAAAAAAACCTTGACAATCTACACAATATAAGTAGCCACTTTTATAGGCGTTTCGACGTACTTTCGGTTAGTATTGGAAATCACTTGATGTTTCTTGTAACAGCAGTGACATGCTCAACATCAATGGTCTGATGCAAGGAAAGGATTAGCATTTCAAATGACATTCCTCAAATATTATTGTAGTAAATGTTCACTTGTTATAAGAGTGTTTAGAGATAAATAGTCAATGTCTAATGGGAATCACGATTCACAATTTAAACAAATGACCATTAAAAAAACTACCACAATGAGACATAAGTATTGCACAAGCCAAAATAAAGTAAGATTATGTCTATAATATTAACATATAGAAAACAAAGTTAATCGTGTAAATTACTTCAACTTACTTGAAACTCTATTCTTGGGCCATTTGGCATGATCAACCTCGTGTGCGAGCTTCATGTCTAATTGTGATTCTACATCATCCTTTTTTTCTTTAGTCCTATCAAGTACATAAGTGATAGTTAACTTAGGCCGACAACCTTGTTGGGTGGGTATAGGATTAATATTAACAACTCAAAGCCATAAATTGGTTCGTAAATCTTGAGTAAAGATGACACGTTAAGATATCAAAAATGTATTATTAACCACCTCAAGCATGCAATAAGATAATCATGTGTATTAGTGGTTTTAAAATTGAATTTAGGTGACATATTGGATGCATACACGCATGGCGTACAAATTTTATTCTTTGGTGGCGGGAGCATACATTGTTATACACTTATCTTGTGATCACCGCATAAAAAGAAGAAACAATAAAAATAGAAAGATATTGAAAAGACATAAATTGGCATGTTAAACACCAATTCAAAATACCCAAACATTGCCTAACCAAGTATGCGCCATAGGAATCAACATGTGTACAAGTCAGGAAGCAAGAAACATACAAACGATTAGCAAATGAGACAACAATGATAGATTATTAAAGATACATATTTATATAGGTACAACCATATATGTTTACAATACTAAAGAAAAAATCTACCTAGACCATAGGTTATACTTCAATTAACAGTATGTGGTTCTAAAAACATAGATACCTGGATTTTTATGGCATACATCTAGGAAATGGGTCGCCTCACTTTCAGAGTTTGTAATCTCAACTTTATCAGTTTCATTATCTACCTCCATATCCCCCTTAGCATTAGCACATTTTGGCGGACCAGTTGAGCCCTACAGGCGAAGCAGAGCTTGAGGCGATTGCGGCTCTGCGTAAAAGCAAACCAAAGTGCTTCAAGTGAAAGATTCGGCCGAACCGCTTGTTGATTAGGAGTTATCGTCGATGAAGGTCATATTCCTTTAGTAACAATGAAATCAAGTGATTGGTTGTAGTATTATCAGCGGCTCGAGAATCCGCATTTACGGACGGAAACATTCCAATCGGAAAGTGGTGGTGCAATGTTGAACTTTTCTCACTATATTCGGCGGTATAGCACATTCGGGATCCTCGGATGTAAGAGGCAGGTGTACCTCTTGCCTCATATTGTTGAACAAGCTGTTTGAGTCGAGGGCATTTTAGTAAGTCAAACCCCATGTATGATAAGCGGATGCAATGGATTGGGCATATATGATAATAGTAGGTTGTGACCCTGCCGCTGATTAGTGAAAGTAAGTCATTTGATGCGCTAGAAGAGATATCATTTATAGGTTTCTTATCTATAGATTTATTTTAACATTTTTAGTGTATCATCATGATTTATAAACTACGAAAGTATTACCTTTGACTCTCACATCCCATCATTATTCTCGCATTTTGTCAACGAAATCGCAAATTTTGGCAAAGAACACCCACTTCGATAACCTTAACCTTATGATTTTGCTCATATGACCATCGCATCGTTAGGCGTGCTTCAGGAACATTCCGGCACACTTGTATTTGGCGTGCGAAACCCAAATCAATGCCGTCCCAAAGCAACACGATGTCGCACTCCTTTGCATGAACCATCACGCAAAGACCGAATCAAGTTGTGAAAGTGAAAAGTCTCTCACCGGTGTTAAGCGCAAGTCAAACACCCCAAGTATTGCGGGTAAACTATTACCTGTCAAGCGTACTTTTTTATATCTTTCATCTCCATTCCCTCATCCTCGTAACCACTAAATTTTATCAAAATTTATGTAGTAGAATACCTTTATCAAGAAATATAGAATAATTCAAAAATCGATATAAAACTTAATCGTTTATAGTAAAAGGCACGCTAGGATTACCTTCAAAAGAAACTACGGTTCAGCTGTTGATGCCTCGGGTTCGACACTATTCTTTAGCATCCGAAAATAAGCACTCAAGTCTCTCGCGCCATTGTTAATTACAAAGAAAAAATTTGCAAATTATAAAGGCCGAGGAATCAACCAATTGCCATGAATGTTAAAAATGAGACCACATGAATGTTAAATAGTGTATAACCTGAGTCGAGTAGTAACTTGAGCCAACAGGATAGAATATTGTTCCACGACCAGAGACAATGCTAAATAGATGGTGGGCGACCGATAGTATCAAGATCACGATGCATGTTAATGAAAGACCACTTCATGAGTGTAAGGCAAAGTGAGTTGAAATAGTAGCATGTTGCTCTTTTATTAAATGCTCGGAACACGGTAATTTCCCAATAGATCGATTAGGTTTCATATAGTTGGAGTTCACGGTGGTCATTGAAAACTACAAATTAACCATTTTATTCCTCGAACAAATACTTGATTTAAATAAAATATTCAAACACCCTCGAAGCGAATACCAATTTCAATCTACGCATTATGAAGATTGTGATAGAACTATGGCGTTGTACCACCAACTTCTAGTCAATTGCAATACTAAAAGTAGAATCAATACAATGACGCCAGCATATTTGGGTTCATAACTAACAACCTAAATATCATCATTATAACCTAACTTTCCCATTTATAACTAAATTTTGACGGGTTGGGTTCCATATACATGCTGACTACTATTGGAAACAACAACGCGTTTCGAAATAAAATTCCATTCAAGACTTTCATCAAACACTTGGTATGCAACAATATAATCAAGGTTGATTTCAAAAGTAAAATTAATAAAGGCAACGAAACTAATCTCTAAATGATCGCGCATCAAAGCGGTTAGCCAACCTAATTCGATTCAATTGGAACAAAAATAAAAGAATAATGACTTTAGGCGATGTAAAGCAAGGCGATACCTTCGATGATGATGTCGAATCCATTGAGGTTTTAGGTGTATTAGATAACCCGATTTGTGTCTTTGTTATTTGAATTAGGTATGCGTTATGTTTTGGGTGATTTTTTTAAAATCTTGATATAATGGAAGTCGGTTTTGGTTTTGGTTTATTTTGAATTTTGTAGGACTTTAGGAGTGAAAAGTGGAGGAGTAATGGTAGATCCGAATGAATTTGGGTTTAGTTATGTTGATGAGATTGAAGATGATAAGGTTGAAGAAAGAATACCATTTTGGAAATGAGAGTTTATACAACAAATGTGGATTGCCCGATGGTTGGCGCTAATCTTACAACCACGAAACCCAAGTTCGAACCTTGCAATTTATCATCCTTTTTTATTGTGTAGCGGATCTTGTGCCAAGTCACCATTTCCACATCATCATATGATGCTCCATGTCATCGTTAATGTGCCCGATGCATAATAGTGACGTGTCGTGTGTAGTCGTATATGTATAGATTAGTGTTATATAGGTATATAATATGTAATATCGCATGTGATATTAGTGTAATATCACATATATATATATTAAGTCAAGGTGCACATGTGTTTTTTAAATAGTGTTCAATTGCTTAAACCACTTAAATTTTTTAAAGTTTTTTTCAACATTTATGTTTTTTAAAAGTATGGTGCGTATGTGTTTCACTTAAGAAGATAATTGCACATATGTTTTAGCGTACAATTCTTCAATATTCAAAAACTAAAATTCAATAACATAAACATTATACATATGTCTAAAAAAATGCAAGTACAATATATCGATTATACATGTGTGCACTAATAATAATTAACCCATGAAATCTACACATGTGGTTTTAATCCTTGTGCACATGTGTTTTTCGTCATTGGCCACTCTCGATCTCTTTGTATCCATATGCCCTTATATATACGTATGTGCATTCTTGATATTGCTCATTATACTCGAACCTGTAATCACAAACAAATAGTAGATGGATTATTTAATCATAACAACTAACAAAACATATATGCACAATCCTTTCATAAAAGCGAAATTAAACAAAAGAAACAAGTTCATGAAGCCAAAACACATATGCATAGAAGGTTTCAAATTCACAACCGTAAAAACACATGTGCATTCGTTTCAAACACTCATGTTCGAGATATAAACACATATGCATTCATTGTCAAATTCTCATTTTATCACGTAAATACATGTGCATTGTAGTACCGTTTTCTAAAACCTTAAAATGATTAAGATTACGATAGTTGAGTAGCGTAATAAAGGCCTAACAACAAATTACAATAATAATATAAAGGTACATCATCACACAAGTTAGCATACTAGTTCCTTCTTAAAAGAAAATACTTCATAACATATATGAATTAGACACAAAAATTCAAACCCAAACATGAATTAAAGACTATAAAAAACCCTGCACATGACTTAAACATTTTTTTAGAACCATAAAGAACGGAATAAAAACCTAAACAAAAAAAAAGCATATCCAAAACCAAAAAAAAAGGACCGAAAGTAAAAAAAAAAAAAAGCAGATCCAATATTTCATTTCCAGATCCAATATTTCATTTCCAAAAAAAGCATATCCAAAACCAAAAAAAAAGGATATCATCTACCATATCCAATATTTCATTTCCAGATCCAATCCTAAACAAAACAAAAAAGCAGATCCAAAACCAAAAAAAAAGGATCGAAAGTCAAAAAAAATCAGATCGAATAAAAACCGAGGACCAACCTTCTTTAATTCAATTGATTCAAAACTCAAAAACATATAAAAAACCCAAGATCTTGAAACCAATAAAAAGATTTACACTTACGAAAATAAAATTGCTTCTTCTTGTCTTGCTTCTCGGTTAGCTACCTTTGGTCATCCTCTCACCTTACCGGATGAGACAATGATCCGTGAGCCTTTCCCATGGTGTTGTATTGGTTTTCTTTTCCTACTGGATAGATCTATAAGCGCAATGACAGGTTGGTTTCCTTACTTGATAAAAAAGATTGTTTTTTTTTTCTTGATTTATGGGTGGCGGCTTATGATTAGGGATTTAGGGTTGGAAGAGATTTTTTTTTCGGTGATTTTGTGAAAAAAAAACTGATCAGATCCGAAAAATGGAGAGACTAAATGTGTTGGAGAAAAAGGGGAGAAAATTAGGGAGGAGAAGTTACGGTTTTGAAAGGGAGATAAATGAATTCCTTTCAATTAGGATCATTTATGTAATGACTATGATACCCTTTTTTTTCCTTTATTAAATAATTTTTTTTTCTATTTATTTACAAAAATGCCACATTCAATTTTGACCATTGATCATTTAATCCAATGGCTGATGGTGGTTCTCGCAGTTCTCGACCTTTTTCTGGTTCTGAAAATAACCTTACACTATATATAAATATAAATATATATATATATATATATATATATATATATATATATATATATATATATATATATATAGTTAGGATCAAATAAGAAGATTACTTAAAATAAGAAGGAATAAGAAGAACTATAACCGCAAATCGATATGCACCGACCTAAATTAGATGCATCCCTATAATCTTAGATGCATTATAACACACCATAGTGTGTTTTCTAGCTTTTAATCAGATGCATATACGTATGTTAGATGCATTTCATGATTTCTCTTATTTTTGTTCCTCTGCACGTGTCGAAATCATGAAAATCAATTTGCACCATCTATACATCAAATTAAATTTCAAAACTCAAGATGTTGCATCTATATGAATAGAAATGCATCTAATGCAAGTCGTTGCATCTCAAATGCGTGGTTTGGTCACTTCTCACCACTTCTTATTTTAATTCACTTCTCATCGGATCCCTACTATATATATATATATATATATATATATATATATATATATATATATATATATATATATATATATATATATATATATATATATATATATTCAATCACTTTTTTTCAACATAAACATAATAACTAAACATAACATCCCCACTTGAGATGAACAATGGGAATTGGGGGTCTTCAATGATCTTTAAGAATATGTCGTCGACGAAGCGTGATTCCTAACCTTTCCACTTGAACCTTGAACTTAGGCAATGATGACTTCCTAATCACAAATAAAGACTACGGGTAGGCTAAGGTGAATAGGTATGTGAAACAATATATTGGGTTAACAAAATGAAAGGAATGGCTCGGATGGGTATATCTAGGGTATCTTGCATCAAGGTAAGTGCAACAAAAGGGTTTCACATGGGGTCGAGAAGTCGAGGTGACTAATCGATAGACACACAATGGTATGCTATTTGGGTGATAATCCTATAATAACGCCTTCTTAAACCGAAAAGTCCAAATACATCGAGCTAAATCAACATACCTCGTCTATGGTCTCGAAATGATGCAAAGGCCAAGTTCTAAAGTTTACAAGCTACCGCACACTCATAATTTGGTGGATTTGGGGTAAAGTTTGGAAACGGATAAGGCTAATATCACCATATAATATCAAGGGTTGTATGTACTCGGCTAAGGTCTAATCTAGTTAGGTTAAGAAAAACATGTCAAAATTTTAAAATTGCATAATTTTTCAAAATAAACTAGAAAAACGAGGGCAAAATAAAGTTCAAAAGACAATTCTACTCCGCCTTACTTGAATTGTACAAAGTCCCTTTGTACTAAGCGTTAAATAAAGGTGAAGAGAAAAGTAGAATTAGAACGAGAACTTCCCCGAAATTTGCTCCAAAAAGAAAGAAGGCCCACGAAAAGAGTCGTGCCTTCAGATAAGCATCCACGAGCAAACTTCAATGCTCCGAAATCATACTACCAACAAGCATAATTCTAAAAGAAAAATGAAAATGAAAAACAAACCTAACTCACTTTCGTAAGAATCACGATTGCATTTAGCAAATGTATCAAGCCTTTTAAACCACTTGGTGTCCCTATGTGGACAGTGAAGTCTCATGAGGGTTTACAGGGGAACACACCCACAAAGTTCATTTAGATACTAATACAAGGTTATTGTGTTTAAAATGAAAGAAGTAGTGCAAAGGTAGTTACGTCGTAAATCTAGAAGGAGTTACGTAGTAACTAGGCAAAAACGGCATCTGTTGCAAAAGTGTAGCTACGGCATAACCATCGAGATTGGATTACGCCGTAATTGGTAGTGCATCGAAGTTACATTGCAAGGGACCCGTTACGGCGTAACCATGAGAATGAGTTCGCCGTAACTCGGTCGAATCGACATCTTTGCAAAGACAACTTATCTTCGTTTCTTGCTAAAATAGTTAAAACACAAAACCCAATGTAAATGCAAATAAAACAAAGAAAGGGATAATTGGGTTGTCTCCCGAAGAGCACTTTTCTTTATTTACGAGTCTTTAAGTTAGACTCGAGCCTCGGGGCTACCAAAGGTTGTTGGTCATTTCGGATATGGCAATCTCCACGTTGGATCTAACTTATCGAGTCTCACCCGTTTGTAGTCCGTCCCAGCTCTAAACATCCCGGTAAAAATTCTTGATCTTCTAGTAAGGGTGGTTAATACCCTTGACCTTATCTTCATCACTAATGTCGAGTAGTGGTGAACATGGCTTAACTACCTTTTTGTCCATTTTTTAAAATTTGTAACAATCCGTGGCATTTTAAAAACCGTTTTATCGTCGCCAATCTTTAACCATACCAGCCCTTCTTTCTCATTTTGTCTAGCACAGATAGTTCTTTAAAAGGTTTCCCGGAAATTACTCCGGTTAGCCCGTCTTCTATGAATTCGCTAACGTCATCCAAAACCACAAAGTCAACCAGAAATGAGTGAGTCCCAACAAAGACACTGATGTTTGTTGCAACACCTAGGAAATTGTTTCTTATATATTTGAGTTCTTTTTTCATAACCTGGTTGTAGCATTCCTTAGAAATGATGTTAACTGGGGACTTTGTGTCGATGAATGGATGGAAATCAATGAACCCAATTTTGCAGGAAATTTTCAGATAATGAGGGTTTCTATGATGGATTCGAGCTCCCATCTCATAAAACTTGGGTTGGTCAAGTTGTGAAAGAGTCTTTTCAGAGCTGTTCCAAGGAACCATTTCGATGTCACTAGAGAAATCATCGACACTAACTCCTAGGTCTTCTTCTTCAAAATTTACGAACACATCGAAATCCTTTCCCGAAGCTATCTCGCCAAGATTTGTAGGAGTTTTTGGGGAGTCACTAAGAAAATCCTATAATGCATCACCAAAATCACCAATGGGGTCAATTGCACAAAATTTTTGAGTGGATAGAAGTTCATTAGGTCTAAATGTGGCAATTTTCCCGTTAGCCTCGAGAGTTAATTTTCGGGCGAAGGCATCCACCTTTGCATGGGCAGTAGCAAGCATTGGTCTTCCTAAGATAATAGGTATTCTGTTGTCTTCGGGAATATCCGTAATCACGAAATCATTGGGAAGAAAAATTTTTATTTTCACCAAAACGTTCTCAACGATACCCAGGGGATCGCATCGATCGATCGGCCATTTCAATCTTCATTTTGGCGGCTTTAGGTCTCCAATACCCATACGTAGGAACATTGAACGAGGCATTATGCTTATGCTCGCTCCAAGATCAACTAGGGCATTACACACATTGAGACTCCCGATCAAGCAAAGGAGAGTGAAACAACCAGGATCTTTTTCCTTTTGTGGCAGTTCATTTCTTAAAATTGTTGAACATCTCTCGTTAAGTTGAACCGTCTCATCGGAATCATTGCTTAATTCCTGCAAATATTATTATGATCAGTTTTAATGGAATTAATAAGAGGGACGTTTACCGGTGGAGCTTTGTCCAGAAGCGAGAGTTTCTCCATGCTGATTCTTCGTTTAACCTTCTCCGAAAAGGTAGTGGGCTCTTCAAAGATTGTTTCAACCGTGTTGACAACTTCCTCTTCACGAGCAGCTAGGTAATCAGTGATGGCTTGCGAACATGAGCTCACACTCTTCTCTAATCCCTTAATCCGATCTTCATGAGTCTTGAGAGAAGAGACTGTGTTTTCCACGAATGTCTTCATCATTTTTTTAATTCTCTCATCTCGTTTCCTTGATTCCTTGATGTGGCCAAAAATCTTAACCTTCTCTACCTTACAGGCTTCAGCTTCTTTTGCCCTTTCCAGCCTTCACTTTTCGAAAATTTCACCATAATTGTATTCTTGCTTTGTCAATGTTTTCATTACCTTATGATCAAAATTGTCCCTTGGTTCGTACCCTGTCTCCATATGCCATTTGTAGCAATGTTCAGAAATCCGTTGAATACATTCCAAAGCTTGGTCAGGGGTCATGCTAGGAATAGGTCTAGGAGAATCGAGTAATTCACGTGTTAGCGCATTAATTCCCTTGTAAAAGAAATAGACGATTTGATGTTTGTTCAAATCATGAGTGGGACATCGATAAAGTAGCTCATTAAACCTTTCCCATGCTTGATAGAGCGTTTCTTCTCCTTCTTGAACAAATTGATGGATCTTACAAAGAAGTTTAGCCATTTTTTAATTAAGGAGGGCAAAATTGTTGAACGAATTCTCTTCTTAATTTATCCTATGCTCCTTTACATTCGTTAGGGAGTTTATTGTACCATCTTTTCGCAGTTCCTGTAAGAGTCGTAGGAAAAATTCTTGCGGTAACCAAATAGCTCGGGATGCTCTGGACGCTGAAAAGAGATGATAAGTAGAGTCTTCTTCCACATGATTATGAACATCCTCATTTTCATCTCACGAAAACTTAAGCTCGTGTAACTCTCGAATAAATTGGTCCGAATAGAGTATTTTCCATACTAGAATCACAGTGAAGGTTCGTTGGCGAGTTCTCATTTGGTTGCTCCAAATCTTGCTCTATGGTTAATTCATCGATATTATTTTCATCAATGACTTCCCGGTTCAGATCGATTGGTCGATTAAGTAAAACGAAAAGATGTTATGAATACGAATCGGAGAGTAAATTTTTTTTGTTCGAAATTGTTTCTCCGGATCATCGAATGGGGTGGCGAAATGGCCTTGAGCTTCTAGTCTTGTATCCCGACATTTAAGAGAAGAAAGAAAATTAAAATAGACTTAATAAAAAATCCTAAAATAACTCCCCGTGGCCTAAAAACTTGATACAAGTTTTTGATTGTGTTTTAATATTTATAATGTCTCATATACCTATGGTCTACCCTAATGCACTAACGGCAAAGCACCCGTCGTGTGTAGTGTAGTATTCGATAAAAGGTAGGTCGCCGCAAGAGCTATGTATGTGGATTAATACTAAGTCTAGGTGTCACAGATTTTAAGATGGTTTTGATATCGAATTAACTAATTAACTACTAAAACAAATAAAGGAAAAGGATGTGATCAATAGAGGAGAGTGGTGATAACCTAGTTATTCATCCTAGCTAGTAATGTTTACGCCTAATTACTTCCAATCACTTGGTGGGGTCAAAGTCGAGAGGAAAGCATTTGGTCACCGCGCCTAACCTATCAAGAAGAGCTACCCTTTGGAGAAGTTAGGTGTCCCCTCATTAGTCCAGTTGTTCTTGGTCCCCTAAGCCAAGTCATTAAGTTTCGCTACATGCTAGATTTATAATAGAGAGTGTCCGGGCGCTAGCATCTTAGACACTCACCCCCTAATTCTAAAGTTCATCCAAACGGTAGGTAATCAGTTGGTCAAATCGCACAAGTAGAAAGGGTCGTCAATTGGTCATATCTTACCCTTCCCGTCTCAGTCTACTCACTTAGGGCCAGTTGGTCATATCTCCTAAGCAACTAGCCTCTACCGCCATTCAAAACTACCAAAACAAGGGTAGCTACCAATAAACTATGCATGCATACACTTTTAAATAATTATACGGAAGCAATGTAAACATAAACAAAACAATTAAGGAATCATAACTAGGCCAAAGACTAAGAGGTGCTTAGCAGCATACTAACCATACAAATCAATTTAATGTTTAATGTTCCGAAATACATGAATCGAAAGTAAAGAAAAGATAAAAGCTAATGCTTATCGTAGGGGTGATTTCTCCTTGGAGATAGCTCCGTATGCTCTTCTAGATCCGCCTTTGGCTTCTTCTCACGTTCTCCGATTGTTGTGTGTAAATGGGATGCTTTGAAATCTTTGGAAATCATGGGGTATTTATAGGCGGATCTTGGTTACAGGCGTAACTAATAAAATAGTTACGCCGTAACATATAACTTCTTCGTAAATTGCCCTAGATCTGCTTTGGTTACTGGTAACCTTAGAAGGGGTTACGCCAGTATCTTCAATAAATCTTGGTTACGCCGTAGTTGATGCATGAGTTACGGGCGTAATTATCACGCGTGGAACCTCATTTGACCTAATATGGTTACGTCGTAATCTTTGGGAGAGTTACGCCGTAATCTTCTAATAAGTTGGTTTCCGAGCCACGCTTTAGTTACTGGCAGTAATGTGAGAGAGGTTACGTCGTAACTTTTCAAAGTGAGCATACTATGATAAATCTTCAATAAACTCTCTAAGTCCGCGTCTCTTTAGCTCCAATGCTCGTAATTTACCTGAAAGTGGAATATAATGGAAACAAGCGTAAATCCATAAAAATGCTATAAATTACAAGCATTATCGGGGGAAATTGAATTAATATTCAGGATAATTTGATTTTATCAGTACCCGCCGCCGAAACGTGATGGTACCATGCTATACTATATATAAACGAAAAACCAAAAAGTAAAAAGTGAAAAGTTGAAACTAAAAAAAGAAATGTTGAAAACATATATTTCAAAAGGAAACTATTAATACATATCGAAAATCGGGTTGACCCGGGACGCTTCAAACCCGTCGGATTGACCCGGTTTAATTTGACCCGTTTTCGACCCTACCCATCGGGTTGACTCGGTTTAAATTGACCCGTTTTTCGGCCGGAACGGTTCAACCGGTTGAACCACCCAGGTCGAACCGGGTTTCAAAACATTATGTTTAATCCTCAAATCTTCAAACTTTTATTATTTTTCGTTTATAACCCATAAAAAAATATTTATCACTAAACGATCGTCACTATAAAATCTCGTTATATGCAGTACTCGCTCTAGTAAATTAAGACGGAGGAGTACTATATATATATATATATATATATATATATATATATATATATATATTAGGCGTGTTGACGGAGGATATATATATATATATATATATATATATATATATATATATATATATATATATATATATATATATATATATATATATATATATATATATATATATATATATAGAGAGAGACAGATAGAGTAGGGATCCATGAGAGTAAATTAAAATAAGAAGTGGTGAGAAGTGACCAAAATCACGCATTTGAGATGCAACGACTTGCATTAGATGCATTTCTATTCATATAGATGCAACATCTTGAGTTTCAAAGTTAATTTGATGTATAGATAGTGTAAATTGATTTTCATGATTTTGGCACGTCATGAGGAACAAAAACAAGAGAAATCATGAAATGCATCTAATATACGTATATCCATCGATTAAAAGCTAGAAAACACTATGGTGCGTTATAATGCATCTAAGATTATAGGATGCATCTAATTTAGGTCGGTGCATCTCGGTTTGCGGTTATAGTTCTTCTTATTCCTTCTTATTTTAAGTAATCTTCTTATTTGATCCTAACTCTATATATATATATATATATATATATATATATATATATATATATATATATATATATATATATATATATATATATATATATATATATATATATATATATATATATATATATATATAAAATTAGATAATGGAGCCACCGATGGGCGGAATGACTTATAATTATTGTTGACATATTTTACTATAGCGTTTCAAAGCTTTTTCAATGATTAGAACTATCCAACATATATACTTCCTTAATTAGTTCAATGATTCATGAGGCATATATCATCCAAGAGATGCCTGCCTTAAATCAACGCACTCATTGTGGAGCTCGAAGTTATACAACATGGACAACATAGTTATAAACCAGTGTATACGAATCTATGGTTCCTTCCGAACACTATAAATTCATGGTATGTATGGAGGTGTATCATGAATTTATTTCTCGGGAACTTCAGGATTGCAGGCTTGCAACACCAGTTATTCTCTAAAGGGGCACCATAACCATTTACGATCGAGAATGTCCTAGAGTGAGAAACGCACAGAATGAGACAAATAAACAATGGTCTCGTGAATTTAGCAATCTGCAAAATCAAGACGTTGGTTACTACCATAACCGTCAATGAAATTGTTAAGCAATGATTCACACAACTAAACACAACTTATGCCTACCTTATAGAGAAAAGATTGTTCACTCCTATAGCGGTCATAAAAAAATCATGAAAGCTTTCAATGACAGCTGCAGCAACAACACATATAAGAGGGTAAATAGGATAAAGAAACCTGCAATTCAAAGAACCATTCAGCTAAATTCCATCTCCTGAATCGCTTTCTTCATGTTAATGATTTGCAAGCCGACTCTAGACCTCTAAAAAACTGCCATTTCAGTTGCCTTTTTTTGTTCATTTACTCCACTAAGCTCATAAGGTCACCTTTTTCCTGTAAAGAGTGCAACTTATTAAAGTATAAAAGGTCAATGTAATTATCTTATAAGCCAAAGAAACTCAGCTTATGAGCTTTTCCAAATACAAATTAGCTCGTAAGTTGGTGATATAAGCTTATTCAAACAACCCTTAATCATTTCACAAATCATCTTTGTACGTAATAAAATAAAGTAACCAACCCAAAACTTTGATGTAAAAGATCAACTATAGTGAATATTGTGGATTACCTTTTTCTTCCTGAACCTTGAAAGCCACTCCGTAGGCAATAAACTGGTGCTAACCTTTGATGAAGGCTAACCTTTCATGTCATGTTACAAACCTGAAGGAGAGAATAAATTAAGCGAAAAACCAAAAGCTTTAATATAAAGATGAACTAAAATTGAATATTGTGGATTTCCTTTTTCTTCCTGAACCTTGAATGCCACTCCGTAAGACAACTCAGACAAAGCTGAAAAGCATATCAAGTTTTAATTGTCCAAACACTCAATAGCTATTCTTCTAAAATACACAATAAACAAATAGGTTGGTTACCTAATTGTTAAATGGTCCCATTGGATCATTGCAAAATAAAAGAGTAAGATCATAATTGTTGTTGAAGGTAAGATTACCAGGGCTTTGAGGAAAAGAGACATACCTTTTGTTTTTTTCCTAGTCAAACCACACCAAAAGCGTCTACCATAGTTCTGCAAATGCAATAAATTAACATAAGATCATTAGGGTTTTGAGAACATGATGCTCACATGTGAGCATTTGTATTTTCTGTGTGTGCTAAGCTTACCCATCTTTTGCAACATTTAATGTGTAACCTTCCACATGCTGATATGGGTACTTGACGCTGTCATGATCATCTGCCGATGATGGTACATCACTATCAACTTACTTATGGACAACGTACTCTTTGGAACATCCTACTGAATCATGCTCTGTACCATTATATATTTATATCGACTAATTTAATCCTGACTACGAAGCTAATGAATTCCTGATAAGATTTTCGAAAATATAATTGTAATGTAAGACAATTCATCCGAAGTTGTAAACTACCATTAATCTATATCTTTATATATAATAAAACAAAAGTATTTTGAATTACACAACCCCACTTCGGCGTCATATATTGACGTCATTATGCCAGCGTCAATTTGTGATACCCGTTTACCTTTTTCCCGTATTTTGTAATCACCCCTAAGGCTATGCACAATCGAAGGTCATAGGATCGGTCGACCAAGGTAAAAATCGGTCGGTCACCAATGTGGTGTTGGTGGTGGTCGGTCGACCATTTATAGATATGGTCCTTTAGTTACTATTTGGCATTGAAAAGTGTAAAAAAAAAAAAAAAAAAAAAAAAAAAACTTTAAACATTTAAATTAACTTGATCACCGATCGTGACAACTTGCTCATCGGAGAGAGAAAGTTAATGTAACAACGTCGTGGAGGTCATGACTGTACAAAACTTAACCCATCTTATTAATCTATCATTTAAAACTAACTTTTTTTCCTTCTAAATTGGTGATTCATTGTAATTGTAGTTTGTAATAAGGTATTTTGAAATCACTCTTAGTTCTCGATTAATTTGTTGTTCAAAATCGAACCTTAATGTCTTCTTATCGGAGTTTTTATGAGATGGATTATATAGCTACCGCTACCAAGAAGTTGCTCATTTTTTGAAACTTTTTCATGACACAGTTTATAGGTCGATTTTCATGGAGGAAGACGTTTCAATTTATGTTGCATAGGAATGTAGCAGAAATAAGGTATGTTTAAAATTTACATTATTCGAATTGTTCAGATCACAGGCTTTATTAATTAAAATTGAAGTTATGTTAGAATGTAGTTAATTTCATTGCCTTGTGTGTGTGTTTTTTACTTGATTCTAGGCGAACACCAAGTGTTCGATAGAATTCCCCAATGAAGGCGAGGTTATCTTTAACAATTTTTATTTATTTATGGATTTTGATACACATTAGCTTGCAATGGCTATCCTTAAGCTGAAAGAATTGATACAAATTGGTCACATAACCATGTACCATGTTTGCATATACACATGTCAATTATGTTTAATTTAAACAATATTATGAACGATAGAGAGAAACTTGATGAGGCCAATGAACTAAACTATCTCGAGTTAGAGTTGATACGATTTATCAACAACTCTTGCTAACTATACTACTACCCTTCATATACTATTAAATAGTACAAATGGTTGAATTATTTTTACACTAACTTATAAAAATTGAAATTTGACCTAAGTTTTTATCAAAGATTAAAGAGATATTGGAAGCCATTGTTTAATATCTTTAAACAAAGTTTTTAAGTACAGAACAATATCCCATATTCAATGAGGTGCGTATTTTTTTAAAAAATTATTAAGCCATGTCATCTGCTAATGTCAACAATCATGAGTGATACCTCTGCCCATGACGCCCCTTGAGAATCTCTGGTAATGAAATGCGTTCTTTGGTAATGGAATAGATTTCGGCGTCTTCAATACTTATCATATCATTTAAGTGGGACCATAAATTTTGGTTAAATGAATAATTGAACAAAATGAATATGACTTGGACTTTTAGCTTCATCAAGCTTTACATGACAATATTAGACACATATATTCTATTACACTGCCGAGAACCATGTAATGTGGCTAATTTTGCATAGTGAAAAGTTCTTTGTATGTTTTGCTCTCTTCTCAAACCTTCTTACAAATGAAAGGCCCTAAGCGTGTCTTTTTATAAAGCTATGGCGCTTGTTGCGCATAATTATTCAATAGGAAATTCCATGGTGCGTTTTTTTAACCATGGGTACCTTTATATAACTTCACCCACAATTAAATGTGAGCTCACTAATGCTAATAGGATGCGATGGGTTGCTTATAGGAATCACATGTTGACCCAAAATCGAATAACAAAAGAAGACACAATTTGTCATCACATTTTGTTGAACTTATGACTGCCCTTAAATTGCAAGTTTTGACAACCTTAAGTTTAAATGTGTCTATATTCTTTGTGAAAATGGTAAACAAAGAGACTTGATTTTTTCATTTGGACATGATATGTGGATGTCTTGATGCTTATGATTCTTGAATTCCAGCCTTAAAGCAACTTGATGGTATATACTACTATACATGATAAATCTACGAATCTATGTTTTAACAAGTGGTACTCTCACTTTTTACCTTAATGAAATGAATAAACCTGCTCTGTAAGACTCTAATAAATGTTATATTCTATTATTCAAAGGAAAATTCGCAAAATAGATTGCCTGTTTCAAATGGGGTAATTGAACTTCTTTATTTATGAGCAGGTTACTTCGCATTTTTTTTCTTTACTGTTAAGGTGTGACCAAAACAATCTTGCGATTTTGTATTAAACAAATCTCATGATTACTTATTTCGATCGAAACATAATTGTTTCATTTATAGAAGTTTTACTGATATTTATAATAGGATGCTATTTTATGTGCGGGTCAAAACAAGTACGTTTTATGATATTGTTGATTTAGGTACTTTTGTTTGCAGGTCAAACCGGGTCGTTTTTGCAACCCACCAACACTTTTATCTCAATATTTCAGTTGCAATGCTGCTGATGGTTTATTTTCATACTTCTTACATGAGTTAATTAGGAATAAGCATTGCATTTTTTGAAGTTTACATTAGATTAAATATAACAGAGTTAATCACTACATGTAATAATAGTTATTCTGCATATAATAGTTATATAGAAGAAGCATAATATGAAGTCTCTTTGTATGTCTTTCTTCAACCCCAAGATATACGTATAGAACTATAGAAGATATACGTATAGAACTATAGATCGTCAACAGAGAAAAGTATGCTGCGTATAGAAAGGTGAATGGTTATTGTGTGAGTATATGTGTAGCGACAATCTAACTTCATTAACATGAACCCAACTTACTGCAGCTTGTCATCCGGAAGAAGGAATTGGTCACGCAGCGGTGTTTGAGTCCTCTGTCATTAATATCCTCATGCTTGAAATAACACGGTTAAAGCAGTTATTTAATTTCGAAAAGGATAATCCATCATAACTCTCTTAAAAAGACATTTGACACTAAAAACATACATCTGGAGATACACTTCACGTGTTATAGTTGTCAACCCAATAAAGCGTGCATATTCTGTACAACTACTGAACGATTTGAATCTGCGAATAAACATGGCACAAGTCAGTCCAGAAAGAAAAGATGTACACATTCTGAAAGTGTCCTAGTGTATGCGTGTGTGTGAACTATGCAAATAATTCTGTAATGCATAGTTTATTCAAATAACTAATATACCTGATAAAAACCAGTTTTATTCACATATTGAATACTTTTATCAACTGAATAAGCATATAATATAATTATATACTGGAAAAGATCCCACACAACAGCAAAACGATGATATAACCGAATAACACAAACCTAAAAAACGGACAAACCCTGAACAATCCAAAAAAGAATGGACTGGGATAAATTCGTCATAGGACTGATGTAATCAATTATATGAGCATATAATAGCACAATATATAAGATGATTTATGGATATGATTGGAAGAGACGATAAGATTTAGGTGCACTCCACAAAATTTCCAGATAGAGGGTTGCTAGGGTTTTTACAATATGAATACATATAGTATTTGTATTTCTAGCTTCTTGCGCTTTTTTTTTTTTTTTTTTTTTTTTTTTTTTAATATAAAATTGTCGTTTCAAGGAGTGGAATGACATTTGTCCGATATCCATTGTAATCAAGACCTTGGAGATGTCGCAGAGGCCTCTAGAGCTGGTTTATATCGGTCACTGGATGACGTGAACTCCATAGATCAATTATCCGAGCTTTAAACCGTGTGAACCGAATGGTCGTGCATATTAAGAGATAGCGGCCGATGCCCACCACATCCCACGCTTATTAATAGCTTTCCGGTGGACTTTGATAAGGATAAAGATATATTAAAGAATATATGCCTATATGTGTGAATGTGAGAATATCTCTATACGGCGGTGCCGCATTTATTAAAATACCATGGTCTTTGGTATCAAATTTAGAAATAATAGCAACAACTCTAAATCGCACATTCGTGCATAAATCAAGAAATATTTAGACTTTAAATCTTTGACAATAGTTTTGGGCGATTAACTTTGATGTACCTTTTGGTTTTGTAGATTTTTACGTAGCAGATCGCCTAACATGGCACAGTTTCTTGTTTTTTCTCGCTCCATATCTGCGCATCATTGGGGATTTGGGGTTGCACATCTAAAATTGCAGGCGGATCCAAGAAGAGGTTGTACCTATGTTAGTTTCATATGGTAATTGTATTTTATTTTTAGTATTACACTTGTCTAATTACTTACAAGTTTAGTATCTCTTACGTCTCTGGAACTTCAGATTTAGGTGGTAGCAACCTGAATAGCTTATGTATCCTTGTCCTTGTCATCTTTAATGCTTAAGAAATTTATGCATTGGAATGTCAGATGGCCCACACGACCACACTTCTTGCAGGACCCGCGAGCCTCATCAGCATTGGACCCGGTAATTCTGGCAAACCCTGACACCCAGGCTGTGATGGATATTTGATTGAAACATCATATAATCTTCAGGAATTTCTGCACAATGCACATAAATTTAAAGAGTTATAAAAATGACACTGATAATTTCATAAACGCACTTACCTCGTGTAGTATGACCGCTTTTCTTTATTGGAGCCCGGAAACGGGAACGCTTCGATTCTCGCATTAGTACACGCAACAGCGGACACAATAAATTAGGCACAGTGAGAACGGGCTCATATATTTAGTACTCGCTAAGTTTTACTACTACCATCGATAGTGACACAAAGATATATGTATCGAATCACAACCGATTGATAATATCAAGTATTGCTGCATGTAGTTGATGTTTGTTAAGTGTTCAAATACCAACAGAAATGCCATTTTGTCCGATATCCATTGTAATCAAGACCTTGGAGATGTCAGCAGGCCTTTAGAGCTGGCTTATATCGGCTGCTGGATGACGTGAACTCCATAGATCTATTATCCGAGCTTTAAACTGTGTGAACTGAATGGTCGGCATATTAAGAGATAACGGGCTGATGCCAACTACATCCGGTGGGCAGAAGAATGTTTGGAGACTTGAGAATTCAAATGTCCAAATGTTGACTGTGAATTCCCATCAAGCTCATCAGCTATATCATCTAAATCTTAAATACCCGAACCGTACATTGTTTTTAGCTTCTCTAAGGCAGCGCAAAGTTCTTCAGTAGCCTACACTCCCCAAAAAGTACATTATATATTCATTTTTTCATGACTTATAGCCAATTTATGATGCTCTAAGGTGGTAACTTCAACCCCTTTACATACACATGGGTTGATATGCCATTACGGGTAAAACAAAAAACTACTTTAAAAGGAAAAGGGTCAATTGGGTCGAAGGTCGATTAAAGTGCCCAAATTATTCATAGTGATATATTGATATTGAAAAATATGACTAATGTAATATGATATTCACTAACTATTTATAAATGTGTTAACAATTTTGGACTAAAAGTATTTCCGACTCAACTGAACCTGTTTCAAAAAGGTACAGAAGAATACACGTTTTGACCCGTTAGCCATCTAGCCCATTATGCAGCATTGTCAAGTTCTACACGAAGGTCAAATGCCCACTTAAGAAGTGCTTTTTCTGTAATATTAAAAAGGAAAATTTTATAATTTATACAACTAATTCAATCACACACATAGTGTATAGCAGTTTTTACATTAAAACAAATAAAAAAACATAATTGTTTGAAATTACCAGATTTTAGAAGGTTGGAGATAAGATACTCTTTCTCTTTGATTGTTATATTTGCTTGTCTATGCTTTTCTTCGAGATGAGACAATGAACGTTCAGTTTCTTGGAGTTTAATCAGAAACCAAAGAAGTATAAATCTTCAATATTGCTTAAATGAATGAAACCTGATGAAGTTAAACTTTCAAATCAGGGCAAATAATTGAAAAAAAGTATCATACTTGCCATTATTTCTTTTTGTGGGTAGCGAACAAATTTTTTTGCTTTTGTGGGTACTCTTCTTTCAAATTCATCCTTTTTAAGGTACTATGTGACATTTTTGCCCTTTGGGAAAAAAAATTTTCTATTAGCTAAGAGGGACAAAAATGTCCAAAAAATTCGCAAAATACCCTAAAAAGGATAAATTTGAAAGAAAAGTACCCATAAAAGCAAAAAAAAATGTTCGCTACCCACAAAAGAAAATGGTGGCAAGTATGATACTTTTTTCAATCATTTGCCCTTCAAATTATTAGCAGTTGTGAATTATAAAGTTCATGGAGCTCCATCATTTGCTGTCCGGAGAAATTAAAAAAAAAAAGTATCAGTAAGTGTTGATAACAAAGATAAGAAAATAGTAGCATTTACATGTCTTAATTATACCTTGCCCCTAGATTCATTATTTAAGTTCTATCAATTTTTTCAGCCATTTCCTGGATCACATAACCAACGAAACAAAATCAGTAGAAGGATTTAATGCAGTTCCATTTAAATCACCTCTGAACTCCAAAAAATCCTGAGTGCATTCTCCCTTGTGAGTTTTAATTTCCTAATGAGCTGTTTAAGTTATCGGGTGGGACAGTAATTGCTTTTGTTAGATGATTTGAGTAACTTATATTGCACTATTTTAAACTGTTAGCCAACTAATCTTACCACACGTTTTCTTGTTCTATTTATTGGCGAAAAGTCTAACTATTTCCCCTTGAGGACCTTGCTCATCCATTGGTATGCACTCAACAACAATAAGTTTATCAACATCATCCGCTGTAACTACATATTGAGGATTTGTGGTCCCTGTGTCATCAAGAATACCGCGGGTCAAGAACAAATAGACACTGATGCAAGATACCCTGCCTTTCTCCCTTCTAAACAAAAAATAATAATCAAATGCCATAATCTATTATAAAACGACCATTTTACTTGATGTACCTAAATGGGTGGATCAGCAGGATTAGATAATGGGCTAAACTATACTTGTCAAATGGCATATTGTCTATAGGACTATAGGAGTCTCTAAGTACTTACCATCAATTTCAAACAAAATTATAATATATCAATTTCTCATTATATCTTAGAATTTAAAGTATACTTTTGCTGAAAAAATTGGAATGTATAATGTTCAATTACCTGAAACATGCATACTGAGGTCCCACGCATGAAACCATGACCTAAAGTCTACCTCTTGGTTTTGCATCCCGCTATTTGGAAGCCATCTATTCCGTGACCATCTTTTATTGAAAAGATAGCATATTAGCATCTATAACTACATCGAAATAAGTGTTAGGAATCGAAGTCTTGAATGAATTCTCTGTCAATAAATCTATAAATAGGCTTTAGAGTTGTAATCTCATTGTATCCAACACTCCAATTTTATAAACGGATTTTGTAAGAATTGGGAGACCTAGTAGACCTCTTGACGTCGCCTAAACTATTGTGTTCATTATTTGACCTCTTGACCTCATTAGTCATCAATGAGATGTCTTTCTATTTAATTGCGACAACGCCATTATTGATCTCAATCACGTTTCTTTGGCTCCACCTGCATGATAAATGTGCTTACGAAAAGAGAAAACTATTTAATAATCTTACCAAGGAGTAATGATTTTCGGTAAAAGGAAGGTAGCCTAAACCATGCTCCACAATCTAATACAAATTCACATCATAAAGCCACACGACGATAAGTAGTTATACAATGCGATCCGCATGAACAATAATTATATGTATGAAGATACAATGCAATCCATATTATACTCGTAAATACTCATCAATTATAATCCATATTCAATGGCTAGAATATTGGACAACTAAAATTCTCTATACATATATGAAGTTCATAACTTCTGATATTGGTTAATCAAGAGCTTCATTGCTAGAGTAGTAGCCTAGAAAAACACACTTGTTACCTCCATAGCACATTACGGCATGCGAGACGCAACTTAAGCCTCATTTCAACAAGATGCGATAAAAGAGCCACAAGATCATCCCAATTACAACAGACACGTGAATCCTCTATTTATGCTAATATGCATGTAACAAGATGTATGTGACAGTCTGCATGTGTCTATATTATTTAAACATGGAAAAGTGGGTGGGTAAAATGGGTAATTATTAGACACAAAACCACAAATTAAGTAAGGAATTCTTCATTTAGACATCATCTACAGTAATAAGTAGCTTGCACAAAAACACAATGACAATGTAACAATTAGATACTGTTTAAATTACCTTATTTTGAGGGAGTGTTTGGGAACGAATATTTGCTTAACTACCAACCTCCTTGTTTTTATGTCTCATATACAAAATTCTTAACCGAGGTATACCATCGTAGGCTCGTATCCGAAAACTGTATTAACGCTTACCAAGCACCTTCCTCAAATCCTACACAAACCTCAACACATGATATATTTGCAAATTTTTGACAAACAAAGTATGTACCTGTTAGCCTTAATAGTTTTTATTAGAAGTGATGGTCATTCACGATTAGGAACTTTGTAACTTGTGTTAGATATCTTGCTAGAATAGTCAAAGGGCTCGTGGATTGGGCTAAGCTGATTGGGCATTAGTTAAGATAAGCTAGCCTTGTATAAGTCCAAGTAACCCAATCCATGTCCAAGCCCATATTCGGCCCATGGCCAAGCCTTAGGGCATCATCTCTCTTACCTATATATACCCCTCAAGTATGTCATTTGAGGGGTGTGCTTGAGTGTGTGTGTGTGTGTGTGTGTGTGTGTGTGTTTTCCTTTGAAGCAATATAACATCTTATTATTTTTCATTCTTCTTTCCTTTATCTCTCTAAATACATACGAATATACATCAAGTCACCATATCTTTGCTTAATCTTAATCTTTCTCTACGCCTACTGTTTGTATAACGTGGGTGTTTGTGTGGTAAACGTTATGAACACAAGAATACCACGTTATACACAAATAATGCTGATATAAGGAGAGAAAAGATTTGCAACTCAAGTATGACACACTTGATGTGAATCAATTTGAAAATCAAATCTTTAAACAAGGAAATTTACGAACTAAATGACCAACTTTCAAAACAAAAAGCAACATATTCGATCTTGAAAAAGAGAAGAAGAAGTTGATAATCGATTTGCAAAACAAGAAGATTCTCTTCTTGATGAGATTCTGGATAAAAGCGAAACGATCAAAAATTGGACAATTTACTTCTTACAACGGGTCATTCCGCTAAGACAATCAAGATGCTTTTAATCAAGCAAATCCGATTTTTCATACTTCGCAAAAATGGCTCTTGGTAACTCACTCCTTGTTTTCTCAAGAAAGCTCGATAGAACGGAATGTGTTGAACAATGGAAAACCATTGCATGAACCTATAATTGTGCATGACTCTCTTGAAACGTTGGAACTATCTCGAGGAGAGTAGATCAAAAATGAAACAAAACATCCGAAATCAAACCTATTGATTATAATAAATGGAACCAAATTAATGGTATTTCGCTTTGTTTCTCAATCAACGTTTTCCACCAAACCAAGTGTTTCAAACAAAGTGTCAACACCGGTTTCAAAATCAGTTTCAAAACCAGTTGTTGTCTCCAATTCTCTTTCGAACATTGAACAAATGTCTTCAAACAATCCTTTTAACACAAGTGATGCAAGAAGTATTTTGGAAAATGTGAAAACTAGAATTGCAGATCTTCAAGAGACTGTTAAAACTAAAACCAATATTACAACAAACATCTGGTTTAGTAGTTTTGATATTGAACAAAAAGTTTTTGAAACTCAAATTGCCCTCACCGAATAACATCAACTCCATGGTATATCATTTTGAACAAGCCTTTTTGAAAGAAACAATGACTTTGTCAAGGACCATAAATCCCTCGGTAAAGCAAGCTAATGAAAGTGTTGAACACATCAAATTTTGGAAAATCTAAATGATTCTCTCTTCAAGATGTTCGACCACGATATTATGTCCATCATTTTACAAACATATTCTATTGAAGATCATGAAAGACTCCATTCGAGACCTCCGCAATTGTTTTAAAATATGAAAAATCTCTTGAAAAACTTGAAAAGAAAACTTGTCCTATTTTAAACAACTTGATCGAAAACCGAGGAATGCAAGTATGACAAATTGTCGTATGAGCGAGCCTTCAAGGACATGCAAGAGCAAAATGATCTTTTGAGAGCTCACCGGAAAGTCTAAAAGGAAAGGTTTGTGGATACTAAGTTTGCAAAACCATTGACCGAGGAGAAAACAAATGTTCACAAACCGGTTTTCAAACCAAAATGTCTATTTCTCGCCCACCAAAAGTCAATGAGAAAAATGATTTGTCAAAACAATACTCCACATACTTTGCCTATCAAAAAGCGAATTATCAAAGATTTTGAAAACCTGTTTTGATAAAGAAAAGTGATTACACCGGCATTTCTAGGAATAGTACACGGAATGTGACCAAAAATCCGGTTAAAGAATCATTGGTTCTAACAACATGGTCAACAATCACTATCTAGAAGAAGCTAGGAAAAAGGCATGACTTAAAAAGACGGAATTCTAGGTGCAACATCTACGGTGATGAATTCTACAAGATTTCAAGGCAATCGCTAGTAGTAGTAAACTATTACCTAGGAACACTCTACAAAAGACTAGGGATTGGCTTGCATCTAAGAGTAGTTGCTAAAAGAAAATGCTATGCCCTTAGAAAACAACACTAGGAATTCTAAGTCTTTTTCGAACAAGAATCAATTTCCAAAAGACCAGTGACAAAGTTAAAGTCGTTGTTTTAAACAAGAATATTGAATTTGTCTGTACTACATGTAAAAATGTGTCTTTTCAAATTTAATCATGAGGCATGTGTCTCACAATATCTCAAGAAAGATAATTCTCGTACAAGGCACAATCCACTAAGACACCAAATAGAAACAAAGTCGTTGACAAGATGAACATCAAAAGGAAACCTAATAGGTGGATCTCTTCAGACGTAGTTTTCAAAAATGAGTCTTCCGTGATCCGATAAGAAAACAACTCCTAGATCTTACCTTAGGTGGATACCCACGGAAAAGTTTTCAACCAAATAGGTCTTAGATGGATTCCCACAGAAAGATTTTTGATACTTGCTCCAACACATATAATAGTGAAACTCATCAAGTTAAGGAAGTCAAAACCACTACAACCGTTGATAGTGATCACCCTCACCGTGAGGAATCTCGTACTTAACACCGTTATTTGTGAAAACTCTTCTTCTTTGGTTGCGGTGAATCAAATATCTCGTAACCCAGTTCATCGAGGGTTCTAATTCGTAAAATCTTCTTCATTCTCACTATCTTCTATCTTTGATTTTCCATTTCTTTTATAAAACCAACAAAAGCAAAATACAAAAATAGAAAATTTTCAAAAAATACAAAAACAATAGAAAATCAAAATCCAAAAATATTCTTCTACGACATGTCTCTCGATAATCGATATTCAGACGTTTCTAGAAATGTCATTCAACAATGATACGGGCATGTATGGATGTTGAGCGAGAGTTCTTTTAATGTTTTCCAAAACATGTCGCTTCTCAAAATTTCTTAATAAAATGGCTTTCGTATACATCGATCGAAACCCGACCGAAATGATGACTTTTGATTATTTTCAAATCAAAACTCGTCTTTGTGATCGAAAAATGAGGTGTACGCTCAAGGTACTACATTTAAAATGGTGAAATCATCATCATCTTGAGCACCTTTTCAAGATTGACAAAAGATTTTCAAAATCTTTCAAAATATTTTGTGCTCAAGATAACTCCCTCTAAAACCCTTTAACTGAATATGCTTTATTAAAAGGGGAGTATAAAAACAAAATGTTCCAAATTCATGCTTAAATCAAATCCGTTTGTCTCCCCAAAAGATTCTAAATGTTGTTTAATCCGTTGATATCAAAATATCACGCTTATGCTATTTTTGAGGGGAGGAGACGTGATTAAATGTGATCAAAATCGTTGTTTGAATCTCAAAATGAGCTCGAGTCGGTCGTAACCAATGAATTGACGAGAATCATGTACCATCTCGAGAAGCTTTCTATGGACTTGACCAGGACGGGTAATAATTTCAAGCTAGTTCTCTAGTGATGTAAACGTGTCTCGAATCGGTCTAGTTCATTTAAAGTCGATCAATCCAAAACGTGCGAACTCTACCCTCTATGTGCAGATTTAAGTTAAAACAATATAAGCACATGTGAAGGGGAGTATTTCGAAAATATAAAACTCTCAAGGTGTTAACAAAATCATGTTTTATAATCATAAACACTTTGAGAGATTTTCAAGAAAATGGTTTTATGGCAACAATAGACGATCATGGAGTTATAAGGTGACTAAGGATAGGAAATTGTCCTATGATCCGCCAGAGCGGAGGGATCTACCCAAGGACATCACAAATAATTAGTATTAGAAGTCCTTAGGAATGATTGAAAAAGGAAAATGTGAGAAAGGAGAAAGAAGGGTTGAAGAATTAAAAGAAAAGCAAAAGAAATAGCCCTCCATAATTCAACCTTAGGGCGTAAACCGGGTTCAACTCATCCACTCATGGTTGTCACTAGATGACACCGGTATTGAAGACCAAGACGTCATGGACCCAGGACGCACTACACCTAACCTTCTAGCCACTCAATTCCTCTCAAAAGGATTTGTTTCATTCTCACTGGAACCCTACATAATCTATCGACTTTCTTTAGAGATCGTTGGTATTGAAGAAGGAGACCCTCCCTAGTCTCCGCCAGAAAACCAAATGCACTATTGAGTCTAGAGCCACGAGATTGATCTAAAGATCTCATAGGAACACTTGACATGACATCGCTTGTTGTTCATCAATAAGGACACAAGTGATATATTATAGAGTCCCACGCATCTTAGCAATCGCCGTAACATTTATGAGAAGTTTCACATCCGGATCTTCGTGATTGAATGGAAACTCCTGCCAGGTCAACATCAAGCAGCCACCGACAGCAGTCACTTCGGTAATTCTCCGTGGATTACGCTTAGTGTGTCTCAAACGGTCTACGATCACAAGGGTGATGCTTGTGTACCTCACGACTCATCCGAATCAGTAGGTGTATTTCGATACATCGTGTTATCTCACTTGTGGGACTCAGTTCAGAACGGCCTGTGAGAATTAGAGACGTGTTTTCACACTATGTCATTAACACCCTCGAAATTCAAACTTGTAAGTGCTTAACCGCTTATTACTAACATGTTTTATGTTTTCCTCTTATGGAAGCTCCGGAGCGGATTGATCGTGCGAGACTCGCCACATGCTCATACCAACAACACATGAAAGTTCTCATCAAAATCAAAGGCAACACAAAGTTAAAGATGATTCTTCGTCAATGTCAAAGAATCAACAAAGTTTAAAGACTCGAGAACTATGTCATTGGTAATTAAAAGTCAAATAGAAGTGTGAGCATGGTGGAGAAAGGCGTGGAGACACCTAACCAACGAAGTTGACAACGGCAGACAACCACATTATCTGATCACAATGCATGAAGGAACAAAGAATCAAGACTATTCTATATCTACACACAAAGTTCAAAGCTCGATAAAAGTAAAGACCTAATCAAGTGGAGCATCATTTGAATGACCACCCCTTAGGGGGAGATTGTTAGCCTTAATAGTTTTTATTAGAAGTGATGGTCATTCACGATTAGGAACTTTGTAACGTGTGTTAGATATCTTGCTAGAATAGTCAAAGGGCTCGTGGATTGGGCTAAGCTGATTGGGCATTAGTTAAGATAAGCTAGCCTTGTATAAGTCCAAGTAACCCAATCCATGTCCAAGCCCATATTCGCCCATGGCCAAGCCTTAGGGCATCATCTCTCATTTATATATACCCCTCAAGTATGTCATTTGAGGGTGTGCTTGAGTGTGTGTGTGTGTGTGTTTTCCTTTGAAGCAATATAACATCTTATTGTTTTTCATTCTTCTTTCCTTTATCTCTCTAAATACATACGAATATACATCAAGTCACCATATCTTTGCTTAATCTTAATCTTTCTCTACGCCTACTGTTTGTATAACGTGGGTGTTTGTGTGGTAAAGGTTGTTATTGTGATAAGGTATATGTGATAAAAGGGGTATAACAGTACCATTAAACATGTCATATTAGTATGTTAATGAAAGTAGGTACCTTTAAATAACTTTTGCAGATGTAAGATTAAATTTTATTTGTGTTCACCTTTACGAAAAGAACCTTTGGTGAACATGAAAGTCATTACAGTCACAGAAGCAAAATCGCCAATGATATGCTCTAACTTAAAAAAAGTACATGTCGATCGCCTCTTCCCTCTTTCTTATATCAGCTGATAGGAGAACTCGTTCAGCATGTTTTGGAAGTGTTTCTTGAAGTTGATGTGCCTCTCTCAACCAATTTTCGGCTTCTGATCACTCGTTAAAGGCCTGAAAGGGGCAGCAGACAAGTGAGAATAACATGATCGTAGCGCATAGCCGCAGACTATCATACAAGAAATATTGATACTGGAATAATTACCTTCTATTTATCACTCAAATCAATGTGGTCGTACTTGGGATCATAGATGTTGTAGCTTGTCTAAACCAATTAACACGTTGAGTTGCGTTGTCTTTTGATCATTTGGCTACCAAAACAAATGACACGACAAACGACACGACTATTCAAACATCAGCCAGTGGATCTTTAAAGAGTACTTATACCTGTTCTAACAATCAAAAGACAACGGGTAGATAAACATCTATATAAAAGTGGATTATATAAAACAACAAACCTTATGCATGAAACAATAAATGCATATACTTATGAACATAATATCAAAAACAAAGAGTTAGAAGCATTTACCTTGTTGCGTAGAAACTACTAATGAAAGCCAGTAATAACCTAGATTTTATATTAAAAAACGTGCCTTTAAATACTATAATGATGATTTAGAATACTATATGATGATTTAACCAAAAATTCTGTACCTTTTGAATTCAATTAACGCTTACAATAGTCAAGATCATTAGAGGAGATGACTGATAAAAACATGATATTAGGGTTTTGAGAAAAGTATATTATGAATGAAATTTTTACGTAAGATTTGGGTTTATTGAGTTTCCAAGATTATCACTTAGAGATTCTCATACTTATTTTTTTGCTAAACATTATATATTTGGCTTTTGCAGGATATAACTAAAAAATAAAGATGGTCCAGTGGTAAACATAGTTATTAATGTACCATAAGTCCAAGTTCGAATCTTGTACAATTCATTTTTACACGAATTTTGTCATGCCACTAAAATTAAAATTGAATATAATTATAAAAAAAATGCTCATTAAAAAAATGCCACATAAAATCAATAATGACATGGCATTATGAGATGCCAAGTGTCATTTTATTTGGTTTGGTTTTATGGTGACATGATAGATTTTGAGTGGTGTTATGATACCACCCTTCAGAAAGATGGCATGCGTTGCTATGGCAACGAGATGGCAACGGCTAGTGAATTTATAGATTTTTGAATAGAGGTGAGTCCTAAAAGTGATATTGAGGTGATGTTATGATAAAGGTGTTTGTTTTGTTAATGTTGAAATTTTAAAACTGATGTGGCGTTGACGTGACGAAGATTTTTATTATTTTTCCTTTCAGAACTCAAGTTATGGTACATTTGATCTTAGTAGATGTGTTGACGGAGGAGTAACATATATATATTAGTAGATGTGTTGTATATTTACTCAGGATTGTCAACTAATGTTGGTGTGTATGGAGGCGTAGTAGGGGACCCATATAGCTAAATGTTAATACCATCGTAATTAGGTATATTGTGAGTAGCATAGGTGGCGTAATGTATTGTTCCATTGTATCGTAGATCACCGCTTAAAAATACTTTTAGAGCATCCGGTGTGGGAATATCGTCCTCGCCGCCGCCGACGTGGGCGCGCCGCTGCCCCGCCGCCACACCGGGTGGCTCGCCGCGTCCGTCGTTGGACTTGAGATCGTGGGGACGGCGAGGAAGAGTTCGACAAAAGTGAAATCAAAACGCTTTAATATTTCAATTTCTATCCGCTTTTATGAGTGAGTGAGGAGGGTTGAGGTAGTGGTGCCCCAATGAAGAGGTTGAGGTTTGTTATGAGTGAGGAGGGTTTGTTGTGGTTAGTTGTGGGAAAATGGGATGTTGATGTGGCGCGGCCGGTGCGCTGACGACGAACTTAGACCTTGTTATGACACCTTGCTCTTAGAAACATCGTTTCATGCAAATGTCAAAGAAGACAGCAGACAAGCGTTCTACTCCGTAACATATAAATTTATTTACGTGACATATCCAAGACGGGGTATTTTGTTTATGGAATTGCGGTTAGAGTTTTTTTTTTTTTTTTTTCGGTAAAGGGCCTCTTCTCGATAAAATATATGCGGTTAAAGTTTTTGTTTGACTATAAAACGATAATTTTTTTTGCATGTAATCTTTACTTATATTTGTGTATTTTGTGCTTTTATCAGTTACGTCCGTAATACTTTTCAAATTACATGTAATCTTTTGGTAACTACATTTGTATAATGTCATAAGTTGGTTAAAAATATATTCTTTCTTTGGATAGAACAACAAAGTTGCCATATATGCTAGCTTTTCTGTTACAGTATTATTTATAACGGTTGTATTAGAACTTGTTAGACTAAAACATGTAAAGAAATCCAAGTCAGTTAATACCCTATGAAACCTGGTGATAGTGTAAATTTTTTTGATTTTTGGCTTTCATGGTGACCTTTTCCATAGTGCATTCCCAAGAAATTAAGCAAAAAATTAAGGTGCATAACCTGCAGATACATTCTGGAAACTGATGATAAAAAACAAAGAAAGAAGACAAATATTTACAATCTTCTTGAAGATAGATGTACCTTGCTCTGTTATTATTTTGGTCATTTGTATTCTTTTCTCTAAAAAGTTGAAGAAGCTAGAAGAAGTGTCTTTTACAAAGATACATATATAGTAGTATCTAATAACATTTAACTTCCCAAAAGGACTCTTGATAAATGTAACCAAAGAACCACTTTTTCAAGCCACCAATCAAAATCTAGATAATTACCCATGCTATTTTATTTTTGTCCAAGTTACAGATTATTTAATAGGACACAACTCTTTCTTACATATATTAACTGTAAATATCTTGTTCCGCTTATCATATAGGTATTTGTTATTTTAGTGTCGATCAAAGATTTACATATTTAGCATTTAGAATATATTATATGTAAAACCATATGTATTGGATCTTAAGTCAAAAATTATATATGAATAATGATTTACATATTGTAGGCAAGTAGTGTAAATTATTATTAAAGGATTTACATGAAGTAGGTGCTGTTTGTTTATTAAGAGGCTCTGAATCTGAATCTGACTCGCACATCTTAATCTGAATCTAAGGCGGAAATGTCTGAATCTGAATCAAATAATATTGTTTGTTTTTTTTAAGAAAACGTTTGAATGCTTATTAGTTCAACTAGAGGCATTAAGATGTTCCTTCCATGTCTGGTCAGTTTAGATGTTTTTACCTCTATTTGCCTCTAAATGAAAAATAAAAAACAAACACACTTAACACCTAAAAGCTCTAAATGACTAAGAGCTTTGGTCTATTAAGAGGTTGGTAAGACGTTTTTAAAGAAAGCAAACGACACCTCGTAAAGGGGTTGATGGGATTAACAGGTTTCCATAGACAAAAAGTAGCACGCTTACATTTTAACCGACCCGACCCGACACATATATAATTTTGACCAAATACGTGACCCGATCATTGTGCTACCTTTAATTACGGTGCACACCCTATTTTAAAATCCTAGATCCGCCACTGCAGTTAATGCCATTTCGAAGTGAAAGTATTTATGACGTGGACACTTAAGGGGGTCGTTATAAAAGACTAAGGGTGTGTTTGTTTCATTAAGATGTTTTGGGTCTGAATCTAACTACCACATCTTACTATTAAGAGGTGGCTAAAAAGTCTAAATCTGAACGAAATAATGTTGTTTGTTTTTGTATAAGTGTCCGAATGATTTTAAGTGCTCGTTTTTGCAATTTGTTTATTAAACCAACACAATGTGATAATAAGTAACTTATGTAAATATGAAACAAGACTTTTTATCATAAATATAACATAGTTAATAAACAATCAAATATATTATATAAAGTTTACAAAACGAGTAAGGCAGTAAGACAAATCTTCCACCTCTTACTGAGTAAGATGTTATATGTCTAACTGGGTCTTACTCAAAAGAAAAAAACAAACAAACAAAACGTCTGCCCACCTCTTACTGGTAAGAGTAAGAGGACTAGTAGGACTTTTTTTAAAAAAACCACCACAACCTAAATATTCGAAACATTTAATGATGCCCGCTTTTTGTTTTTCAAACAGTGAACACTTTTTTATGATAACTTTTTTGATGCTATAAATAGTATCATACCATCCTTCATTCCTAAGTAGCAATTGGGCCGGTTTCGAATACATAAATCCAAACTTCTCATAGACATGTCTGCGAAAGAAGAGAAAGTAATTCGTCCCACTGTCCACTTTCCTCCTAGCGTTTGACAGACCAGTTTCTCATCTCCGACGACGAGGTACACAAGTTAATTATTATAACTCACTAAAAATAACACTAGGTTTTGTGTGTGTGCATATGAACGATAACATTAATGGTGATTCATGTATCAATGTAGCAAGCAAAGCAAACCAATGTAGAAAAAGTGGTCAACGAGTTAAGAGAAGATGTGAGAAAAGATTTAATGTCATATTTAGATGTTCAAGCGGAGCACACAAATTTGCTAAAACTTATTGATGCTATCCAACGTCTTGGTATAGCGTATCATTTTGAAGAGGAGATTGAGCAAGCCTTACAGCATATTTATGATACATATGGTGATGACTGGAAAGGCAGATGCCCATCCCTTTGGTTTCGAATCCTTCGGCAACAAGGTTTTTATGTTTCTTGTGGTGAGTATGCATGCATGACTTTAATATGGTAATCATATATACGAAAGAAGCTAATAATGATATTTTCTGTGACCGAGACAGATATTTTTAAAAACTATAAAGAAGAGGATGGTTCATTTAAGGAATCCCTCGCCAACGATGTAGAAGGCTTGCTTGAGCTGTATGAGGCAACATATTTGAGGGTGCAAGGTGAAGGGATTCTAGATGATATCGCTCTTGTTTTCACAAGGACTTGTCTTGAGAAAATAGCAAAGGATCTTGTTCCCAGCAACCCTACATTATCTACCCACATACAAGAAGCGCTAAAACAGCCGTTACATAAAAGGTTGACAAGACTAGAGGCATTATTACATTCCTATGTACGAACAACAAGCATCTCATGTTGGGATAAAGTCCGACCGAGCCTATGGACAACAAAAAACAGATTCCAAGCTTGTGGACGCTACAATTCTAGTCTAATTAGGACTTCTTATTTGTTAAGGACTATTTTGTTTAATTAGAATTGTAGTAGGATTAGAAAGCAAATTCTAATACCTATATATACCACCAAGCTTGTGGTTGGATATATGAAAACCCATCGCTTGTTTGAGCCTATATTTTCCGATTAATACTAGTGAGCGTATTCTAGTATCCCGTTATCCGTTATTGTGTTTCGCTTATGAACTTCGATTCGCACTTGGGACTTGAATTGGTATCAAGAGCAAGGTTATTCAAGCAGTAGTCGATCACAAGGGTTCCAAGCAGAAGTCGATCACAAGGGTTCCAAGAGTAGTCGATCACAAGGGTTCCAAGCAGTAGTCGATCACAAGGGTTCCAAGCAGAAGTCGATCACAATTCCAAGAGTAGTCGATCACTGAAGGGTTTCCAAGCAGTCGACTAAAGGGTTCCAAGAAGTCGATAAAGTTTCAAACTTTACACTTGGTTTACTTAGGCAAGAAGTAAAACAAGCGTGTTCTAGGGCTGGAATTCAATCCAACTACACCGGTAACTTACAAAAGGCGTTCAAGAAGGATGGTGCAAGGCGAGTCGAGTCAACCACCTATTGAACATTCTAAACGGCTCTTCAATGTCCAATGTTAACAAGCACGAACTATAACATATGGGCAATAAGAGTTAAAGCGGTATTCCGAGTCCATGGAATACTCGATGCATGGAACCGTGGGAAGGAACACAAGTTGTTGCTAAGCAAGATCACATGGCAAGCAAGGCATTTTCCGTGCAATTCCGTAAGAACTTATTTTTCAAGTTTCACAATTCAACACACCCAAAGAAACTGGGAGCTTTGAAGACCGGTATGTGGGTGTTGATCGGTTCGAGACGCAAGGTTGCAAACCTTGGAGACGGAATTAATCTTTAAAGATGAAAGTCAACGAATCAATCGATGACTTTATGGCTAGGTTGGGCAAAATTGTAATCAAGTCAATAGCTTGGGAACAATTTATGAAGACAAGAAACTTGTTAAGAAGTTACTTGCATCCGTTCCGGATAGGTATGTTGCAATTGTTGCCTCAATAGAACAATTTGTTGACTTGAATACTATGTCTTTTCAAGAAGCAATTGGAAGGTTGAAAGCTTTGAAGGAAGAATGAAGGGTGTTGACACCACTTCAAGATCAAGGCAAGTTGATGTTCGAAGGGCTAAAAGATATGATAAGAAAGGTCGAGGAAGGAATTCTTCCGTGGCAACGGTAAAGGTCAAAACTTTTCTTCTCAAAACAAATCTCGAGGTAGTGGTCAAGCTAATAACCGCAACCGTGGAAACCAAAACAACTCCGGAGCAATACGGATCAAAAGAAGAACAAAAGTCGAGACCTTTCAAAGATTCAATGCTTCGATGTGATGAATATGGTCACTTTGCTTCTAATTGTCCCGAACGCAGCGAAAAAAGCAAAAGCATGAAGCAAACCTTTGAAAACGGAGGATGATGATGACCCAACACTTTTATGATGAAAAGCGCTCAAGAAGTAGTTTTCTTGAATGAAGAAATGATTATCCCAAACCAATTGAATACTAAGCCAAACGAGGAAGACACTTGGTATTTGGATAATGGAGCAAGTAATCACATGACGGGATCCGAGAATACTTTTCGAGTTGAATGAGAATATCTCCGCAGAGTGAAGTTTGGTGATAACTCCTACATCGAGATAAAAGGAAGGGTTCGATAATCATTGAAGGAAAACGGGTGAGCAACGGTTAATCACCGAGTCTATTACCTACCCGAGCTAAAAGCAACATAATTAGTCTTGGGCAAGCTACCAAGGCGGATGTGACATTCGTATGAAAGGTAACCTTCTTACTATGCGCGACTCGATGGCAAGCTTCGATGAAGGTTCCTAGAACAAGTAGTAGACTTTACAAGATAAAGCTCCAAGTTGGAAGTCCGGTGTGTCTCAAAGCAAAGATGAAAGATGATGCTTGGTTATGGCATGCTAGGATGGGTCACATTAATTTTGAGATGATGGAATTAATGGCAAGGAAGGGCATGGTTGAAAAGTTGCCAATAATTCATCAAGAGAACAAGTTGTGTGAATCTTGTTTGGTAGGAAAACAAACCAAGAAGTCGCTTTCCTAAAGTCGCAAAATTTAAGGCAACACATTCTCTTCAACTTATACATGCCGACCTATGTGGACCAATTTCTCCACCATCCATAGCACGAAACAGTACATATTTGTTCTTATTGATGACTTCTCACGGTTTATGTGGACTTTACCTTGAAGGAAAAGGAGAGGCATTTGAATACTTCAAAAGTTCAAAGCTTTAGTTGAGAAGAAGTCGGAAGGAAGATTATAACCCTAAGGACCGATAGAGGAGGTGAGTTCACTTCAAAAGAATTTACCAACTTTTGTGAAAACGAGGGTATAACAAGACATCTAACCACCCCTACACACCGCAACAAAATGGAGTCGTGGAAAGGCGAAACCGCACTTTATGGGAATGACTAGAAGCATCTTGAAAGCACGAGACGCACTCAAACTACATGTGGGTCAAGGAGTTAGACACGCTACATTCTTGATTAATAGAGTTTCAACTCGAGCTCTAGTTAATCAAACTCCATACGAGGCTTTCAAAGGAAAAAGCCTAACTTGGAGGGTTTGGGGTATTTCGATGTGTGGCTTATGCAACGGAACAAGGCCATATTTACATAAGTTAGACGACAGTCAACACGACTCATTTACATCGGAAACGAGCCAGTACAAAAGGTTTTCAATCGCTCAATCCAAAACTAAAGAAGATAGTGGTATGTCGTGATGCGGAGTTTAATGAGGAACTTGGCTGGAAGTATGTTGTCGAAGCGAAACACACGCGCTAAACCAGGTATGTTTATCATAGAATGGCATGGTTCTATTGATACGGGTTGTGGATTTGTTAACCCAAATGTGACCGATGAAGTTGAGGCAGAAGATCAAGATGATGAAAATCATCATGATGTTGATGAAAATCAACCGTCAATACCGAACAAGAAGTTCAATTCGAGGCGGTAATAACCCTAATCCCGTGACGGAAACTCAACCAATTATGAGGCGTTCTTCAAGGGTTTCAACTAAGCCAACAAGATTTAATGATTTTATTATGGGGTCTAGTTCTAGAACCTCGCTTGCTAATGAAGATCAAAATCTACTTTTGATTGAAGATGATGAACCAAGAACGCTTCAAGAAGCAAAAGTCTCAAGCAAGTGGATGGTTGCTATGAAGCAAGAGATTGAGTCTATCGAGAAGAATGATTCATGGGAATTAGTTGAAGCTCCGGTTAATGTTAATCCCATTGGATTAAAGTGGTGTTCAAAATTAAGAGAACCGGATGGTTCAATTAATAAGTTTAAAGCTCGCTTAGTAGTAAAGGGTTATGCTCAAAAGAAGGAATTGACTATGACGAGGTATTTGCGCCGTAGTACGGATTGAAACGACACGCTTATTGATCTCATTGGCCGCAAAAGAAGCATGGAGCTACATCATCCGGATGTAAAGTCACTTTTACATGGAGAACTAAAAGAGCAAGTGTTTGTTACACAACCGGAGGGGTTCGTGAAGAAAGGAGAAGAAAGGAAGATCTACAAGTTGAAAAAGGCGCTTTATGGACTTAAACAAGCACCAAGGCGTGGAATACAAAACTTGATAGAGAACTCAAGCAAATGTCTTTCAAAAGATGCCAACACGAACAAGCGGTGTATGTGAAGAAGACAAACAAGTCAATCTTGATTATTGCGGTCTATGTAGATGATCTCTTAGTAACCGGTTCGAAGCTTAGCGAAATTGGTGAATTTAAGAGACAAATGCAAGAAAGGTTCGATATGAGTGACTTGGGAAAGTTAAGCTATTATCTTGGCATTGAAGTAAAGCAAGAGGATTCAAGTATCTCAATAAGTCAAGAAAGCTATGCAAAGAAGATCTTGAAAGATGCTGGGATGCATGAAGCGAATCCTACTCAATGTCCATTAGAACCTGGAATGAAGTTAAGCATGGACAAGGAAGGAAAACTAGTTGATGCAACTCTGTTTAGACGACGAGTTGGTTGTTTAAGGTATTTACTACACACTCGACCTGATTTATCTTATTCGGTTGGTTTGGTTAGTCGTTATATGCAAGAACCAAAAGAATCACATATGGCGGCTGTGAAACAAATACTAAGGTATATCCAAGGTAGTTTGAATTTTGGAGTGCGATATAACCATGAGAAAACCAAGGAGCTAGTGGGGTTTAGTGATAGTAGTTTTGCTATGGATCAAGATGATGGTCGAAGCACAACTGGGCATGTATTTTATCTAGGTAAATCACCTATCACTTGGTGCTCACAAAAGCGAAACACGGTGGCTCTATCGTCTTGTGAAGCCGAGTTCATGGCTGCAACCTCAGCCGCGTGTCAAGGGATATGGTTACGTGGGTTGTTGAGTGAAATAACCGAAATGGAAGAGAAAGTGGTGGTCTTATTTGTTGACAACAAATCGGCTATTGCACTTATGAAAATCCAGGTTTTCACGGGAGAAGCAAGCATATAAACACACGTTATCATTTTATCCGAGAGTGTGTTGAAAGAGACCAAGTACAAGTTGAGTTTGTAAGAGGTGAGTTACAACGTCGATATTCTCGACGAAAGCTCGCAAGGATTAAGTTCAAGGAAATGCAAGAGTTACTCGAGTTGAAGACCTCCCTATCTCGAGTCGAAATTGGGGGTGAATGTTGGGATAAAGTCCGACCGAGCCTATGGACAACAAACAGATTCCAAGCTTGTGGATCGCTACAATTCTAGTCTAATTAGGACTTCTTATTTGTTAAGGACTATTTTGTTTAATTAGAATTTTAGTAGGATTAGAAAGCAAATTCTAATACCTATATATACCACCAAGCTTGTGGTTGGATATATGAAAACCTATCGCTTGTTTGAGCCTATATTTTCGATTAATACTAGTGAGCGATTCTAGTATCCCGTTATCCGGTTATTGTGTTTCGCTTATGAACTTCGATTCATACTTGGGACTTGAGGCAATGAGGGTATGTGCCAACAGCAGAGGAGCATATGTCAGTTGCGTTTGTAAGCAGCGGGTATAGCATGCTTGCAACAACATGTTTTGTTGGCATGGGTGATATTGTTACAGATGAAGCATTCGAATGGGCTCTGACAAAACCTCCTATCGTCAAAGCTTCATGTGCAATTGCTAGACTCATGGATGATATTCACTTTCAAAGGGTACACTGAGTTTTGATACTCACTACTAAGATTATGTTTGTTGTTGATTTACAAAACTATACGTATATTGAATTAGAGAAATTGCAAAAGAACTAATGGTATGTTTAGTTGGTGAAAAAGATTCACTTTTTAAAAACAGCTTTTGTAAAAAAAGAAAATGAAAAAACTGGAAACCCATTTAATCATACTTTTTTTCAACAATTTTTATAAAAAATGAAATCCTCGCTTTTTAAATTTTAAACAAAAATTCTTTTATATAGTCAACATTTAATTTATTAAGAAACCAAAATACAGTAAAACCTCTATAAATTAATACTCGATAAATTAATAACCTCAATAAAATTAATAATTTGTCCGGTCCCAACTTGGGATCAGTACAAATTTGAACCCCAATCGCTAAAATAATAAGATAATAATTTTTTTGAAACCCCGATGTATATATATTAATCCTAACGAAACTATAAATTAATAATTACTAAAATTTCATATATATGTATATATGTGTGTGTGTGTGAGAGATACACTTCAAAATCCAAGATTATTTAGTAAAAATGAATGCATAGTTACTTATTTTTGTTGAACTTCAAATTTATATTGAGTTTATCTTAAAATCTTCTTATTACACTAAAGAGTTGGTGCGTTGTCTTACAGTATTGCAACAAAAGTGTTAATTTTATTTTCATAAAGTATGAATGTTAATTCATAAAATGTTAATTGGAACTTGTTTTCAAATTTATTTCATTCTCTAATGAGTATAAATTGTAATTAGCTAGTATATTAGACTTGAAAATTTAATTACATACGTGAAACCTCTTTAATTAATAAATTATTAATTTATCGATATAATAATATCTCTAAATTAATAAAATATCTCGGTCCCAACACTATTAATTTATAGATGCTTTTTTGCATCAAACAAGGCAAAGGATGGGACCCAAAGACATAACAAAACAAAACATACCAACCAACACTAAAACCTTAAAAAACTAAAACTAATGACTGACACAAAAATAATATTACACAATAAAATGAGTAATCCAAAACCAATACCATAAAATATTCCCATATAAAGTATTAGCCAATTGCTACCAAAATAGACAGGAGTCACGAAACAAGAAAAATGAAAAACAAGAAAAATGAAAACCCTAATCTATCGATTTTTATTTTTCTCTTTAACAAAAAGAAACATGATTTCCTAATCATCATTTAAATGTGTCATTACTATATATATATAGCGAGCAACAATAACTTGCAACATTAATTGCTATCTTTAGCAATTTGGCAAAAATAGTTCCTGGGTTTAAGTGTTGCCGAAAGTAAGTCTCAGTAGCATTAATTGCTATCTATAGCAATTTGGCAAAAATAGTCCCTAAGGTTTAAGTGTCGTTGCAAAGTAAGTCCTGTAGAATTAATTGTTATCAATAGCAATTTGGCACAAAAAGTCCCTAAGGTTTAAGTGTCGTTACAAAGTAAGTCCTTTGTAGCCACGAAAATAGTCCCTAAGGCTTGTATAGCAATTTGGCAAATAGTCCCCAAGGTTTAAGTGTCGTTACAAAGTAAGTCCTGTAGCGTTAATTGCTATGTATAGCAATTTGGCAAAAATAGTCCCTAAGGTTTAAGTGTCGTTGCAAAGTAAGTCCTGTAGAATTAATTGCTATCTATAGCAATTTGGCAAAAATAGTCCCTAAGGTTTAAGTGTCGTTACAAAGTAAGTCCTTTGTAGCCACGAAAATAGTCCCTAAGGTTTGAATTGTATTTGCAAAGTAGGTCCTTCAAGGACTAACCAAATAAAGTTTGTAGCATTAATTGCTATCTATAGCAATTTGACAAAAATAGTCCCTAAGGTTTAAGTGTTCTTGCAAAGTAAGTCCTTTGTAGCCACGAAAAATAGTCCCTAAGGTTTGAATTGTCTTTGCAATGTAGGTCCTTCAAGGACTAACCAAATAAATAGACAAACAAATTTTCCGGTCATTCATCAGTTCCAAATTCACGTCTACAAAAACAATCCCGCTGCATCGCGCGGGTTTTTACACTCGTTTTAACCCTAATCATCATCAGTAATATCTCCACCTTCCTTGCCGTCGTCGCTCACTGTCTCAACTTTCTAAAAAAGATATATATAACTTTATATAAACAGGTTTTCGAAATTCTCAACTCTTTTATAGAGAAGAAAAACTATTCCCTTCTCAAGGAATCCAAAAACGTAAAAACGATAAAATTTTTCTAAAACTAAACGCTACCTAAACTTGCCAATGATTTGATTTAAGAAACACAACCTTCTAAATTTGAATCTTCAAACAGATTCTAGAGATATATTTAGATGGTTCTTCAACCTTTGTAACTGGATTAGATGCCATTGTTTGAAGCTTACAACCAAAGAGTTTGAACCCAGTCTTGTTCCAATAACAATATCTTGACTGTTGAATATTGCTAGCTAACAATGTATGCCAAACCAAAAGCTTAGCACTAGCTTGTTTTTATTACATTAAAACTCACTGTAGTGTAACATATTATTTAAGTTCACCTATTATCTTGGTGATAAAACTTTTATTACTAAAATTATTGCAGGAGGAGAAAGAAAGAATACATGTTGCATCCAGTGTTGAAAGTTACATGAAGCAATATGATGTGACAGAGGAGCATGTCCATAAAGTATTTCACAAGAAAATCGAGGATGCCTGGAAAGATATAACCCGAGAATCCCTTGTGTGTAAAAATATTCCGATGCCTTTCACGATGCGAGTGATTAACTTGGCACGGGTGATGGATGTTTTATATAAACATAAAGACGGTTTCACTAATGTGGGAGAAGAACTCAAGGATCATATTAATCTTTGCTCGTTCATCCTATACCTATATAAGTTCCGAAACTTCATGTGGTTTTTAGCATTCGATACGCACAACAACTCAACTTTCTCTCATCTTCAAATGGTTGCTTGTGGCAAATCTTAAGTCCTTTGGTGTTTGAAAGCTTCAAATGCGTGTTTATTACTGCGTGCTAAATTCAAATAGTTTTGTATAATTACTACATGCATGTGATGTTTTTTTTTGGCATTTGTATTTGGATGACTTAATAATAAATAAAGGTGTGTTTGTATTATGCGAATGAGGAATAATTGAAAAAGAGGGTGATTTGCACATTTTCATAACTGATTGACACACCCAAGTTTTAAGTGTTTTGACATTTGTATCCTTACAGGGTGAAAATAAGTAGAAGTGATGTGAGGATATGAATGTCAAAATACTCAAAATTTAAGTGTGCAAATCAATTATGAGAGTGTGCAAATCACATCCTTTTGAAAAAATGTTTATTTGGTAAAATTAAAGTAAAAATGTTTGAAGAAATCAGAACCACATATTTAAGATGCATCTACAAAAATAGATGCGTATTCTTTTAAATTTCTCACTTTTATTTGAAATATGTGGTTATAAATACTTCTCACTTTTTACATTTTAAATTTTCTTATAATTAGATCTTAAATTATGCTAAACCGTAAAACTTCAACAATAATAATACTTAAATTTAAAATCATATGCAAACAGTATCACCAAAATGATGATAACTTGAAGAAAAAGTAAATCAACATACAAAATGAAAAGACTATTGTTGTTAGCCACTCTAATAATGTTAAGAGTGGAGCCTTTATATTTCATAGACTAAGCTTTTGTATTCAGAAAGGAGTGGGAGCCTAACTAGTGTCTCGGCTTCCCACCAACTTCTTGTAAATATTTTGGTTTTCTAATGAAGTGATGTTTAAAAAAAATAAAAATAAAATAAAAAAAAGTAGCTCACACGATTAGTCTATCATCTTACTATCTTATAATAGAGGGATGCACTTCCCTCATATTAATGATTTTAAGATTTCCATATATAGAATTTTAAGCAAATACAAGTTACAAATCATTAGTTACAATATTTAAAGCACAAATAAAAATACAAATCAAACTACAATTAATACACAACTTAAAACTTCCATCCTATTTATTATTTTAAGACTACCATAAATAGAATTTTAAACAAATACTACTTTATAAACATTATTTACAAGTATCTAAAGCACACATAAAACTAAAAACACACTACTTATATAATACAATTAATACACTATCAAAAACACCCCTTCATCGAAAACTACAACTTTTTAACCACAAAGTACAATATAAACTAAAAATAGATTTTAAGCAAATACAAGCAATAAGCATAATTACAAGTATCTAAAGCACAAATAAAACTAAAAATAATATTTAACACATAAAATTAACAATCAGATTAAGAACACATGGGACATATTCGCTTTTTTTATCTCCTCAAAACACACTCAAAGTTACCCTTTCGAACAAAAATCAATAAGCAAACAAACCAAATCCAACCTCACATCCAAACTCATCCCATATAACAAATCCACTGTCCTATGCCCTTTTCGAACAACAACAAACCATTCACATCTAAACTAAACCCATCCAACCTCACATCAACCATCAACATCACAAACCACACAAATAACTATCTCATCTCACTCAACCAACCACACAAGAGTCGTAAAAGATGAGAAAATAGATCTCAGTTTATCTTCTTTATGATTCGTTCTTATAAAGAAACCAAAAGATATTTACCATCATAGATCAGTGAGAAGCTTAACACTTCTTCTATATATTCGAAAATTATAATGAAAGAACAAAAACAACTATGTTTCGCTCTTCCTTCCTTTCGGTCTAATAAAAAAACGAAACATAACAAACCTACCCGAGACCTTATTTAAAAGATCTAAAAGTCAGGACAACTATATCTTCATTTCAAACGATTCGAACTCAAAGGGTTGTTTGTTGCTCAAGTTAAAGAAGAAGATAATGGTATTTTGCAACGGTGGGTTGGCCAGCCGCTGTCATGGAGCGCTATGTTGATGCATAGAATGATTGCGGTAATGTTTGTTTAGATGCAATTGTTAGTATATAAAGACCATCTGTTAGAATTAAAACGAGATGCTCATACATGGTAGCACAAATATATTCACATACCATAATTGCTCATATTTTTACCATTGTTTATTTGCTTCTATGCCAAACCGTACATCCAAGACTTTTCAGTGGTCTTAAAAAATTCTAACACTTTTATGGTAAAACTAAAAACAGGCAATAAAACTTTAGTATGCTTCGAAAGAAGAGACGGAAGGCCTTTATTTTCTAGTTACACCCATGAAATGACACAGATAACTTGGATATATTCATGTAAAAAGATTACATAGAGTTGTATTTACAATGTTAGTAAAGTAGACCGACACAACCTCGATATACGACCTAAAAGCTTTATATGATTTCTTTTGATAAAGTCGCAATCCTCTATTATGCTTCTTACAAAATGACCCCAAAAACATGAATCAAATGAAAACCTCAAAGTTTTGGTGAGTACCCTGTTGATCTTCTTATACTTGCAAATCATCACCTTGATATGTTTCGGCAAGCAGGGCGAAAAAGTGTTGTGCAAGTGTAGACCTATAGACATGTGTCGTCACTTGTGCAGCATGTGCTTGTGCACATGTAGAAACTCCTGTTACAAAATAATTAAGCTTTAGTCGTGAATAAGAGCAAATAGATGGCCATTTTGTATCACAACCTATATATACAGAATGTTATACCAGTTACCATATGTTCTACGTGTATTCATCCAAAAGCTTTGAAGATCTATTAATACATCAGCTAGCTTCAAAAATATTCAGCTAATCAAAACTTGAAAAATCTATAATCTAAACTGATACTTTTTTATCATGTTAAGCGCAAAAGAGTACATGCTACATAAGATGTTGGTCTAAAATATAAAGTTGCAAAACACATGAGTTCAGCAAGAATCAGATGGGTGAATTTTCTGAGTCATAATCGACTTGTAACGCATTTAAGTACTTCCATTTTTAGTTAAAACATTTAGGATTACTTAAACTTAAATCAATGCTTGTTTTAATGTACATGACGTCAAGTTACCCTTTTATAAATCGAAATCAAATGACTTATAACGCACTCAGTCATGTCGATAGTTACACACTTTGTATACTCCTATTGTTGGCAAAATTGATCTTCCTCCTTCCCTAACCATCTCTATATCTTGCGATATTCAATGTTACAGACCGTAAAAACATGACTTGAAAGCCTCATGAAACTTGTATGTAAAAGATTTTGCTACGTATCGATGAACAACAAATGCACTTAATAGATTACCAATCATGCGTGTGACTAAAATAATAAATGTTTCATCCGAACAATTTCATACAGCAGAAACCTTCTACATAATTACTAACTTTTTTCGTTAGAATTTTTATGACTTACTTGATCCAAAATCCACTTTAATGAAAACGTAATTGCTTTATCTGTATCTAGATTATCGGTTTTCTCTAAAAATATGGAGTCACAACTACAGTCGGTATGTTGCTCATTTTCAGGTCTAAAAGAGTTTTTCAAGAATCCGAATTTTCATAAAAAAATTTCCAGCAATTAAAAAAAAGCGCCATCAAAGAAAATAGTACATCCGAGTCGATTTTTTTCACATTGTAACATGTTCAACTAAGTAGTTGGCTTACAACATGCGTGTTATCAAAACAAAGAATACAACCATTTAGTTCATACCGAAAAGTACAACCAACAATATTACACATACCAAACTTTTATAAGCGATCAATATGGTAATCTGTGATAGAACATGGTGGCTAAAAGTAGACGGTTGTCCATTATCGCATATAAAATCACTACTATTCTTACACAAACCACACGTATCATCATTAGAATCACACCTTCTCAAGGCACTGAAAAATGATTAAAAATAAAATGACTGTGCTTGTATACATGATGATCTAATACAAAAGTCATTTTCCTTTTCAATAAATGATTAGGTACACCTTATTAAAATAATATCAGAATTGACCACCTTTTATAATTTCAAAATAGTTAATACCTTAAGCTTCTTCTTTGTTGGTTTCTCAACTTCATTTTCGCTTTTTCCTTTTTGTCACGCTGCTTTTCTCATGAGCTTCTTATTCCTTTCAATATCTTGTTTCGCTTTTGCAATCATCGTGCATGTGTGGCATTCCAATGAAAGAAACCTACCACGAACACTTTCAATGGTCGCGTACCTAACTCCTTCATCCTTCATTTCACGTTAGAATTCCTACAAAATGCGATACTTAGGACTTACAAAAGAGGTTTATTACTTTGAGATTCAATTCTCTTTTCGTCTGCAATCAAACACAATACATTACAAGCATTTTTTGTTTAATTTTCATTTATAACATCATTTCACCACATAAAACACCTTCTGTTCCAAAATTCAATTAAAATACAACTTAACAAACCATAAAACATCAAGGACTTACGATTGTATCGACATTAAGATAAACGTAAAAAAATTGTTACTCTACTATTAGTTGGTTATTATTTGAATGTACATAATCCTAGCAATATATTACTTTTTGGTTAGCTCATCTGTGAATGCAACCAGATTAATAGGACGCATTTAGGAAATCGATCCAACACCCAATAGATAGCAAACCAAATTTCACAATAATGTATGTGAGCCGTAATTTGTAAGAACTTTAAACCGATTTGTACAATCACTTCTCATGAAAAGTTACAATTAAAACATACATATAAATCTCGTGATACTTATCGTGGTTTTCGTACATTTGTTTGTCCAGTAGGAGCTTGAACTTTAGAACCTTAGTGACCGCTTTTTTGTTGTTTTTTTCCTTCCAACTATCAATACGGTTCTTCCAGATGGGTTCTCACTAAATGGCATCTCTCGAAAATTAATCAATGATACAATAATTTTCGTGGAAAACACTATGCCTTATTGGTATATTTATATATAAAGGTGTCTATAAATCATACTCTACAAAATCGGTAAAGTGATCATGATCTCGAACTTTACTCATCATATCATAAACTATATAATATGCATAACCGAACAAAAAGGTATACCTAATGAGGAAAAGATACTGGTTCGTGACTGGCCAATTGCGACTCAATGCCCCGTTGATGACACTTAAGGCATTCACCATTTGCGTGATTATTTCACCTCTCGCATCAGGCGCCATCCGTAAATCTTCCTCGGATCCACCATACCGACACACGGTCCCCACTTTCATAACATCAAATTCAATATACATGACACACCTAAAGGACAACACACACAAAGTTATTTCACATATATTCGGGAAAACAAAATTTGTAACCACACATCAACACAAATCGTGAAACTACACATTTTAACACACATAAAACAAAACAACTTAAATTAACAACACCTATCTCAAACATATCTCGAAAATTAGCTTCCTTAATACCTAAAATCGCAAGTGGCCAAAGTAGCATACACAAATATTAAGTGCCTAAATTGTGGTTCTAATTACTTTTTGGCCAATAATCCATTGCCACCTTAAACATAACTAATTTGATATATCAGCCAAACCTCAAATCACCATGCACCTAATTACAAAAACCAATTGATACCAATCATTTCAAAACCAACCGATAAGGTCCTTCGTTAGCCACTTGTAACAGAAATATGCAACATTACTCCATTTCTATCACGAAAAATGACCTCACGATTCCCAAAAGGATTATCTCGATTATTTCACATTTGCATTTTCAAGCAAAATAAGTTTATAAGCCTAAGTTTAGCCATATTCAAATAATCAAAAGTGCCTATCACCTTATCTATATCCAACCCATATATCCGCTTCTATTTATTTGACACATGCAAAACTAAGTTGTATCCTTCAATAACATATCACAATATCGCAAATTTATGTAAAAAATTAAACGACAAAATTTAAAACATAGGCGTAGGGCATACTTAACTATTTTTTAGCCATCTTGTTGGTTCATATCGACGCACCTCAAATCACCCCCGCACCTAATTACAAAACCAATCAATACCACATCATAAAATTATCTTAATTGCATAAGGACCAAAAATAGAGAGCAAATTCTTTGTTTTCATACCGGTTTTGATCTTGCACTTACTCGCCAGATATAGGTGTACCGCTTTTCTTGACCCCTAACGGAATCCTTGCTACATTGTCGTAGGCAACTCCGCACCTCTTCTTCCCATCAAATATAAGAAACCCGCCGCAATCCAAGGTTTAAAAACCCTCCACTCATCTCACGCCTCCTTCTTTTTATACCATTTTTGTGGGTTTGATCGAAGATAGTTTACAATAAAATATTAATTTTGATTAGAAAATGCATATACATTTAAAATATTAACATTCTCAATTTTCTTGATTAAATCCAAAAACATTTACACCCTTTATCTCAAACTCGTCCAAATAAACTAAACCTGTGAAGGAATTTTGACAATTTCGCTTAGAAAATCTTTAATTTAGTTTCTTTATATATATTTTTTATAACTGTAAGCTACACCCAAACATTAAATCAAATACTAAATCTAGAAAAGATTTACACCCTTTATCCCAAATCGTTCAATAAACAAAACCCACAAAGGAATTTACATAACTTCGCTTAAAAACCTTTCATTTAAAATCCTTATATCCATTTTTATAAATATAAGTTACTCCAAACACTAAATCAGATACTAATAAAATAAAATTTATACCTTTTATTCCAAATTAATCAATAAACAAAACCCACAAAGCAATTCTCATAATTTCCACTAAAATCTATAATTTAAAATTTAATTTTACCTGATAAACTCAACGAAGAAGACATTCTTTGAATCTCGATTGATTAAACTCAATTTTGATGAATCATCTTCCGTAAATCTTCAACATCTTATTCATCACTTTGAAATAATTCTTCATATTTGTAACTCTATATTTGATAAAGATTCATACACGCTTTCTTATATTGTTGATTGATTATCCTCTTTGAGCCATTTCGCTTTAGCCAAACCCCGACTTGATTTCTAATCTCTTACTGATGTTGAATTGCTGGTCCGAGATAGAAAAGATAATGAGAGGAGTGGATTTTTCTAGAGATTAGGTGAGGAGTAGATGCAAAAGGCGGTGGAAAATTATAGTGGGGTTTGGGGAAAATGTTATTACGGTGTAATTACGGGAAACGGGGATGAACAATGAACCCCAACCAACACTTCACCAATCAGAATCTGCCTTTTGGTCCACTAAAGTACTGTGTATGTTACTGTTTGTCTACTAATTACAAAAGCACCAATAAGGAGTGAAAACGTGGTCCGTAAAAATCACTCTTGAACCCGTCACAAATCGCTTATTAGTATATAGTATAATTTACTTAAAGTTATTTTAAATTAAATTATCATTCGCTCATTTGTACAATTATCGTTAAAAAGTGTAACCGAACAACATTTGCTCGCGACAAAACCAAAGAGCGCAGGCATCTGCCGCCGCATCGCGGGTGCCCCTCGCTATATTATTATACATGTATCATTTGGACAAATTTATCGCTAACTCGCTTACAATGGCGGACATATTGGAGGCACAAAATGTGCATATACACATACGCTTACAATGGCGGACATTATGTGCTAGTATAACCGTATAAACCTTTATTTATTTTAACTTTTGCATGTTCAACACCAAGGGCGTGTTGGTTGAAAAGGTTTTCTTAATTTTCTATGGTTAGTTTTGTAGAGAAAAAAAGTTAATACCATTAAAAACCATAATATATGTTTAAAAATATTCTTTTAAGTAAATAATTAAAAAATAATTTTGTGGGTACTAAGTTGATATTTTTGTTTTATGTGAGTAGAAAAACACGTGATAATTATTTTGCCTTTCAGGTTTTTGAAAATTGCATCCACCGTCCATACGGTAAAAATTAAATAAATAGTCCCTCTCATTTGAAGAAAATTGCATCCACTTCCTTATATTTTTTTTCGATCTTTTTTTCAAAATTTGTTTTTCGATTTTTTTTTTTCAAATTTTTTTGTCTAAAACCTTTTCATCGTCTTATTTTACACATTTTCTTCCGTTTTTATTTTCGATTTTTTTTTCAAAATTTTTTGGATTTTTTTTCGGTCCCATGTGAATTTTTCTTTTTGTATTTTTGGTCACGAAAAAAATTCTAAAAAAGTTCGTAAATATGTTTTGGCAAAAAACGAAAAAAAATTGAAGCAAAATTTCGAAAAAAAAAACAAATGAAATAAAAATTTTGGAAAACAAAATCCGAAAAAAAGTTAGGGATGGTGGATGCAATTTTCTTCAAACGATGTGGACTATTTGTAATTTAATTCTAAGAACGTTGAATGCAATTTCACGAACCCCATGGATCATTTATATAATTTGGGAAGGGTAAAATTGTCATACTACTCACGTAATGTAACACCCCAAATCTTGATACAGTGGAGGAAACTTAATCAAGTTTTGGGCGTTACTATTGGATTAGTGTCGCACACAAGTATAGCAAAAGATAGTCATTTAACATTCAAAACCAATCCCAAATTTAAGTATTCAAAACATTTAATCCAAAAGTATATAAATTAGGCCCAAAACATGATTTAATAAAATAGGTCCCAAAGTTTATCAGTGGAAATGATCCTGAACCCCCCCTTCTTGCTAAGCTTCCACCGATCATTGATTCGAAACATCTCTCAAATAACGAAATCATGCTAAAAGGTCGACTACGGTTGGTGAGTTCATAGGTTTACGCTCAACAAAATCATAGTGGACCAGAAGAGTTGATTTGCTATGCGAGACTTAAGATAGATAAATACTGGTTGCACTGCGATCCTACCCGGATCACCAACCATAATCATATCCCGCATCCAGGGATTACTCGGGCCCGCGACTCTAGTCCAAGACATCTGTGGCAACCTATAGAACAGATTGTCAACCCGGACTGGGTCGATGTAGAAATCTATTCTTAGCTGAGCAGCGGTTCGACCCTGTCTAAGGCAACAACCTACCTAGCATCTATCTAAGCAGGTCAAGCATGTAAGCAAATCCAAATAGTTTTCACGGTCAAAAAGCGGTAGTATGATTCTCACCACAATATAGTTAAAAGCGTAGATAAAAGTGGGGCTATGAAACTCACCTCAAGCAATCAGCGTGCGAATAAACACTAGCGAGAGATAAATAAAATCACCAAGACACAAACTATCGACTAAGCACAACCTATTAATGTAGACCAAATCTTAATATATAATTCCCGCAATCAACGTTGTTCACCCGAATGTATTCCATTTCGTTATTTCCAAAAATGTCTCGTTTAGCCATTTAATCCTAGTGTTTGGTATCCTCATGTGGGTGTATCGACTCAATATGATGCTAAGGAATGTACTCGAACAACCAATATAACTCAATGCAACACAATGAGACCTCAGACGATAATCTCCATAGTCCAATAAGTTTCGGAGTTAATAGTAGACCTTATTGAATTAGTCGACTCGATAAAATCATTTATTTACTCGTGTCGCTTATTATCCCATAAATCAATCGTATCCTAAAGAGTCATAAGGATAATTCACCTATTAATAAGATTACCCAACGCATTCAGCGGGCTCTTATTAGATTAAATCAACCTAATAAGTCCGCTACCCGCGTCGAATCAACACTATTAACGCTAGGTTATCCGTAACCCATGCACACAACGTAAGCAAATACTTAAACTAATATTAAATGCCATAATTGGCATTTATTGATAAACGTGTACTGAAACATTCATTACTTATTTATTATAAAACATTTCCAATTTAGTCGTTAGTTTCCATTTAAAATAGTAAATAACAAGATAAGACTTGTTATCGATATTTTTAAGTACAAAAGCCATTTATTATTTATATTTCATAGTCTATTAGCATTTTCATTATATATATATATATATATATATATATATATATATATATATATATATATATATATATATATATATATATATATATATTTCTTCAAATCTTCAAATCAATATTAATCTCATATCGTTATTCATTTCGAGTCCACAAGCATGAGTTATGACTTCTCGGCTTTTAATCAATCAATAGTCCAAATTATACTAAAGTCCATGTTACGGCTTTGAGTCAACTATTGACTAAAAAGTCAAAGTAATACCGACGTAGCTCAAAGTTGACAATATATATCAAGTCCAATTTAAAAGTCATAATAGCGCAATTCAATCCCAAATCAACTCAAAACAATCTCAACAACCAATCAATCAACAAAATATACCGAAACCAATGTTATGACCCTAATGGTCATGAATACGGTCATGATTAAGCAACCAATGAACCAAACAAGCCCTAGAAGCTTTTCGGCTCCCACGGGTCTCATCCAAACCTCAACTACATCAACCAACAAGCTACCAAACGACCGACCCGGACGGGTGGGCCAGTGGGTCGCGTGACATGAACCAAGGCTCACGTGGGCGATGTCGATGCTAGCATAACCGTCAAGTCTAATCACAGTGGCGGCACGTAGCAATGGCCCAGCGATGAAAAGTTTAACAAATTTTAGCACAAATACAATGAAGATCGAGAGAATATAATGAATTCCGGGTCGTTATGTCCCACGGAGACTCAATGGTGTGTAAACACTGATCGACGATAGAATGATCACTAATGATAGGATCGATAAGTGAATTGGATGGATAATTACACTCTCTTGAAAAGTTTATAAAATAAAGCGACTTAAATACAAATTAAGAAAATTAAAAGATACAATATATTAAATAAGCTTATCACTATTTTTAAAATGATGAGCGTTTAAAACCTAAAACATACGTTTAAATAAAAACTACATAGCGTCTGTAAATAAAGCGTGAAAATAAAGAAAAGAAAATACCTACGGATATGAAAAATACATTTTACAATCCTAAACATAAAAGAAAATTATTAGAAAAGGAAAATTATTTTTACAACTATTTATTTAATTATTATTAATTAAAAACTATTTATTAAGTATTTAAAATGCACTAAAATATAAGAAAATACAAAATTAACCTAGAAAAATGAAATTATAACTTAGAAAAATCTAAAATATGATAAAACTTATTTTAAAACTGAAAATATATTTTTTAGACTTTTTATATATTTATTATTAATTTAATACTATTTAAAACTAATTAAAATGCTAGAAAATACTATTTAAGCTAAGAAAATTATGGAAAAATATTTTTTTGGCTTTTTATATTTATCTTAACTTAAGAAAAATGAAAAATTATATTTTTGAAACTTTTCTTAATTATTTGTATTAAAAGCTAATTAAAAATGCTTAAAAACTAATTTAAATTAAGAAAAATAGCAAATCAACTTAGAAAAATCTGAAAATTTCAGGAAAAGTCTAAAATAATATTAGGAAGCTAGGAAAAATAGAAAAACAGGGCTTGTGTGGAGGAATTTGAAACTGATGTGCAAGTGCTTATTGAAATAAGCACTTAAATAAGCAAATGGAACAAAACTAGCACCCAACCAAATCAGAAGCTTAAATAAGCTAAAGTGACCAAATGCAACTAAAATTAACAAGCTATAACCTCTGGATATCAAGCATGACATTTGATGTTTGAGCCATGGACTAAAAGCGATTGAAGAAGGGTGACTACAAGCGGTAGAAAATAAGCCAACCAATAATTTGAAACTACAAACCAACAACCTGGAACTTGAACAAGACCAGGCCGAGACCTAGTAAACCAAAGGACGGACCTAGAGAAGCTCTTATGAGCTTTGCACAAGCTTCTAATCTCTGCTTGAGTCACTGCTGAGACTTGATGCCTCGCAGGGAGCAATTGACACCATATTGACAAGCTCTTTTGAGCTTTTAGAAAAAATAACAAAAATCCACTAAAATAGACATAAGAAAATAGACCAGTAGTACTTTCTAAAACCACAAGTTTCATAGAAAATGACTCAGAAATGAGTCCAATAAAAATCCTTTCAGTTGAGCAAAAACTGAGAATTTCAACATTTGACTTTTTGACAAGAATTGAAAAGTTGACTATTTCGAACTTTGATCTAGATTTGAAGACTGCAATTGATGTTAAATGATGAAACAAGGCTAATTCAACCTTTCCCTAAGTATTTTAAACACAATACAAGTGATTTGATTTCCAATAACACAACAGATAATTCATAATAGTGGAGGTTTGAGATTTTGACTATAGGTGTTTTGGCGGGCACAAACTAAGACGGATAAAAGCTTAAATAAGCTAAACAAACATAACTCAACAAATCTTAACCACTTTGCAAAAGCCTTTAGAGGCAGATTAGATCTCAATTCCAAACACCACTTACAACTACTTCTATTTGTAACTTAAAATGAGCTAACAAGCGATTCAATTGTTATGATTGATCAAACTAAGTCCTAATATCCTAAATACCACTTAATGAAAAGATTTAAACCATTAGAACTACAAATTAAGATCATGCAAAGAAGCTTAAGAATTCACTTACAAGGGTCCTAGCCACTATGGCTTGAAACCATGAACCAAGGTACCACTAACCTATCGAAAACCAACCCAATATCTACGAACTAACTCAAATCCATAATCGAATCAACCCATTTCCATTTCCATTTCCATTTACGCCCAAATCAACCTTGTTTGACTTTCTTTGACCAATGTCCAAACTTGCTAAAAACTTGAACTAAAGCTTACAAAAAGCTATGATAAGCTTGTAAACTTATTAGAACTCGAAAAACAAGTTTATTGAAGCTTGGTTGTCGAAATAAAACCGAAAATACCAACAAAGGTGTATAAATTTGAAATGTGAACAATAACTTGCATTGATACTTAAAAGTTGATTATACTGAGATACAAATACCTTACTTTGATACTTAGAAACAAAATATTTCGGATATTACATTAAATTAAAAGCTTTGAATAAAAAAACGACATAAGTGAAAATAAAACTAAAACTACACTCTTTCTTGCTTCCCTTTGCTTTTTTTAATTATCAGATCTTCTCTATCTACTGATATATCCCATCACTAATCTCCACCATTGGATGACGAAAATGATCCCGGCCATTGAAAAGGATTTTGGCGCCAAAATTGGTGTTCGATGATTGGGGTTGAGTGAGGAGGAGGGTGAAGCAATAAATGCATCTTGTTTTGTGGTGGAGGTGGAGGGACAAGGGAGTAATATGTTGAGAATGGGGATGGATTTGGTTGAGTGATTTCGAGCAAGTCAAAGGGAAGAAGAAAAGTGCGCAGTGGGTTTATTTGACTTGTTTGGTCGACCGGGCATGGGTTAGTAATAAAGTGGGGGTCAAAAACAAAGGGTCCAAATGGTTTGTTGTTTGGGTCCAAAGTAGTGTGACAAGGGTCCACATAGCATAAGCTTAATAATAAACAAGGACTAATGTTGTAAATTACGAAAAATCAAGGGCCATATGCTAATTAAGCAGAGTTGCTTCAAGGGACTAAAATGACAAGCTCAAAAAGTACAAGGACCAAACTTGATATTTTCCAATTTCAAGGGCCATTTCGCCAATTTTTAAACTTGAGGGACCAAAGTTGTAGTTTTACAAATTTTATATTTCAAGGGTTTGTTTTGACAACTTTTGAATGCCATGGACCTTAAATGACATTTTTCTTTATTTTGATATACCAGGGAATGTTTTTGACAACTTTTGAAACTTGGGGGACTAAAGCGCCAATTTTGCAAATTTGATACGCTTTTCATCCGATTTTGATCTTTTGCATTTAAAACACATAAAACAACGATTTGTGATATTTTCATTATTTTGATGCATTTAGAGTGTTTCGGATGTTTTTGCGGTCTAGATAGTACAAAAATGATGAGTGTTTAGACACTCATCAATCTTCACACTAAGATATTGCTAGTCACTAGCAAAGATTTGAAATTTTAATGGATTTTAAAACTCTTTACCAAAAGCCATCACTTAGAGTAGCCAAATGTTTGAGTTCAAGTAAGAACCTTGGTACATCGATAACCAAATGATTTTGAGCAAATCATAAGTTGTGTACGGATTTGATTTGTCTTTACCGAAGCCGTTTGCTTCGACTAGCCAACTCTTAGATAAATTATCAATATTATCTTTGGTGAGCCGATTACCAATTATGGTTTTTCCATCGCCTTTACCACAAGCCATAATCTTGCGGGCTAGCCAACTCTTCACTTTTTAGGATATGGTGAGTTGAGAACCATACAATTTTGGGCAAATTGCAAGCCATATAAGCGGATTTGAGAAATCTTTACCAAGAGCCGTTTGCTCTGGATTAGCCATCCTTTTGTCTTCTGGATATGTCGGATCGATGATCAATAGAGTAAGTGTAGAACACTTACTCCAAAAAAATTTTGGCCAAAAGCGGGAATTGGGTGGATAATACATGAAATTCGTGAGAATTCCCCGCGCTTAGAAATGAATATTGCCTCTCAATATTCAAAGTACGTGGTTATCTTGAAACAAAAAGAACGTGAAAGGAAATACTACGGCCATTATTTGAAAGATTTTTTTTTTTTTTTTTAGAGATATATATATATATATAACACGTGGGCATCACCCCCAACCTGCGGTGTAGAAAGGGTAAGAATTCGAAATACGGGTGAAAACCCATATGGTGTCTCACATTTTTTTGATTTCCGAGTCGCTAGCTTGACTCGACCCCGAGTCAATTGGTTCATGGGAAGCAAAGTGGAAGAAACAATCTCCATCGGACTTTCATTCAAGATGTTTGGACAAACATTTGAAACGCGTGAAAGTTCCACACCGATGAGATATAGAGAAAGACCAGCTCACGAAATGATAACCGAAAATGCCGGGGTCAAAGATAGTGTCCTCACTCCCCAAGGAGTGAAGAAGAGAGGAAGTCACATCATAAGTGAGGAATGGAAGGAAGATGTTTATAAAAATTAGGATCCATTCGTCATCCTCAATTTAGACATATCGAGAGGAAGGCGGAGGGTAGTATCATCAATAAGCAAACTCTTATGATAGAGTACACCTTCCTCCGAGCCAATATCATCCTCGAAGATCAAAATAGAAATGATCATATTCGGAGGAGATATGTCATGAGAGAGTTCACGGAGAACTCTTCATGAAGAGAATCATTGGAAAAAGCCTCAAGCTCCTAGCTAGTCCAATGTAGAGTCACTATCCACAACGGGATAGGAGTAAGCGTGACTTAGCACAAAATGATTCGATCTTAGAAGCGAGGAGATTTATATTGAACAATTGTTCACGAAGTATCTGTCCTCAATCTCGGATCATCGTATCTCTCACTTCCTCTAAGCTAACTAGCTCGAGAAGGCTCCTCGACATAATCGATGTCTCCATAGGATAAAGAATCGCCAAGCGAAGTACAATCGTTATCGAATCGGAGAACATCTCGTCATGATCATATGGAATGTCAAGAGGAGGAGAAGAATCATCATAAGAGGCTCATCACACATATTACCGGAGATAACCTCGGACTCACTGGGATTGAGACAAGATCCTCAACACTTGACGATTCCATTTCCGGAATAGTGCTAAGAGGCTCGTCCCCATTATGAGAGAGAGAGTCGATGGGAGCCTGAGTTGTGATTTCATTGACAGCTCTCATAATATTCCTTCATTTGAATAGAATCCTCATCATCATCGCCATCATATTCGATTCTTATATTCATCTGTTGAAGCTTACACACCATTCTTTTCATTTGTAGTTTCTTTCGAATGCGTATTTCTTCGAACTTTGTGGAAGATTACTCCTCGTAATCATTGAGATCTTGTGGAAGGCCCGGAAGTCGATGACTGATGGAATCTGTGGGGTTGGAAATTGTCAAAAGCGGAGAATTGGAATTGTGAAATTTTTGATTCATCGGTTGACATTCAAAAGTCGCATGAGGACCCCATAATTCTCGCTAGCAGAGATAATTGGGAAAATAATCTCACCAAAGTTCGATTGTAACATGGTTCCCGCTCATAGACAAAGCGGAACCCGTGGTGGACAATCAAAACAGTGAATGAGAATCATTCCACAAAACTCGCATGAGTAGGATTCGTGTGGGGCTGCGTAGGTAGGTAGGAAAAATCGGGTGTTTCATTTGAAATGGGATCGAGTTCCCGACAAATTTGTCTCCGAAACTCACATTGGTACATCACGACAATTTCCACGATTAAATGGACCTCCACACCAGGAACATGTCAAATACAATGACATAAAGAATTAAACGGATAAGAAGATAAGGAATGGAGAATTAAACAGATTAGAGGGTAAGGGAAATGTAGAATTAAACAGTTTGGAGGATAAAGGATGGATATTTTTGGATTTTTTTGAAAAACAGGCTATAAAAACAAAGAATGAAAATATTTTTGGTGTTGATAACACTTCAGGAAAAGTGTTAATGAACTTTTTGGATTTATTGATAACTTTACAAAAACTTTTTACAAAAGATGGAATATGTGCAAGAATGGATCTGAAAAAGTTCAACACGCTAAAGCCTCTCCAATGGCGGCCAAAATTTGATCTGTCTTCAATGGTCAAGTCTAATCACATGGTAGCGGCTTCAGAATAGCCAACCGTATGTACTTAAAACAAATTAGCACAAATACAATGAAGATCAGAGAATATAATGAATTCTGGGTCGTTATGTCCCACGGAGACTCAATGGTGTGTAAACACTTGATCGACGATAGAATGATCAACAATGATAATGATCGATAAGGAATTGGATGGATAATTACACTAACCGAAAAAGTTTATAAAATAAAGCGACTTAAATACAAATTAAGAAAATTAAAAGATACAATATATTAAATAAACGCTATCACTATTTTTAAAATGATGAACGTTTAAAACCTAAAACATACGCTTAAATAAAAACTACGCAACGTCATTTAAATAAAGCGTGAAAATAAAGAAAAGAAAATACCTACGGATATGAAAATACATTTTACAATCCTAAATATAAAAGAAAATTATTAGAAAAGGAAAATTATTTTACAACTATTTATTTAATTATTATTAATTAAAAACTATTTATTAAGTATTTAAAATGCACTAAAATATAAGAAAATACAAAATTAACCTAGAAAAATGAAATTATAACTTAGAAAAATCTAAAATATGATAAAACTTATTTTAAAACTGAAAATATATTTTTTAGACTTTTTATATATTTATTATTAATTTAATACTATTTAAAACTAATTAAAATGCTAGAAAATACTATTTAAGCTAAGAAAATTATGGAAAATATTTTTTGGCTTTTATATTTATCTTAACTTAAGAAAATGAAAATTATATTTTTGAAACTTTTCTTAATTATTTGTATTAAAAGCTAATTAAAATGTTTAAAAACTAATTTAAATTAAGAAAATAGCAAATCAACTTAGAAAAA
>CM040241.1:133033106-133100454 GCA_022545495.1 Chrysanthemum lavandulifolium | reverse complement strand
ATCTCGGCCCTCGTTAAAGGTGCGATCACAAACCTAGCTCTCCACTAAACCCTAATAACCGATTACTTACTCTCACACGGAGAATAATCGTGGAGACAATCCCACGATAAGCCTAACGGTGTTTTACATTTCTTAGTGCGCGAGGTCTCAAGCATCAAGATCTAATTGATACGATAACCGGAGTCCAAATAAGGAACGCCCAACTTTTGTATCAACACTAGCCATCATACAAACCACAATCCCGAAAATGATTATATTTTCCTCTTCTTCACATATCGATCTCCAAACATATATAACTTAATTTAGCTCATTGGCTAATCAATATTCTTCATATAGCACATTGGCTATAACCATTTTTTTTTCATAGTTCCCCCACACTTAGTGTAAGCATACACCACAAAAAATACAAATGAGAAAGACGTCTCCTTCATCTTTGTTGGAGAATGGTACACACAAATGACAAAGTGTAGCTTCTTCATAATCATAAAAAACAATCCAACACTCTAAACAACTAGCAACAAACCAATAGACATGACATGGGTTGGCTAAGGTTTAAGGTGTAAAATATTTTTGTATTTTTCTGGATTTAAATAAGAATGAAAAGGTTGGCTCGAATGGTGTAACTAAGGGTATCTAGTGCTAAAAATGAGCACTAACAAATGAGTCCATATAAGGTGGTTAACTAACCGATGCGGTTAGCAAAAAACATTAGATGTAAAATGGAAGGCCATTTGGGTTAAATCCTACGATGTCTCTTCTCATTTAAACATATTATTATTACTCGAAAGTGATTTTAACCGTAATGCATAACAAGTACAAGTTCGAGAATCGACATAATCACCAGCACACTCATAGCAAATATAAAATAAAAGATATGTTTTATACAAAAAGAAACCTCACAATTAAGTGGAAAAAGGCTATAATGCGTGCTAGAAAATGCTATCGAATCCAAAATGAATTACTTCCGTAATTTGGTTCAAATCAAAAAATTTCAAAAACCTCATTTTACCTTTGAAATACCCAAGTTGTTTTTTTTAATATATATTAATAACGTGTGAAAACAACTAGACAACCAAGGGCGATTTTCTACTAATTACTTAAATCCAAAAACTTTACCTAAAAATCAAAAATAAGACTAAAAACTAAAAAAATTAAAAATCATATCATTTTTCCTATTTTCTTCCCTTCCCATACTTAAGTTTTGCATTGTCCTCAATGTAAAAATGAACTTCAAAGTAAAGAAAATGGGAAAAAGAAATAGTCAAAAAGACCACGGATAGAATATGCAATATGCATATTGGGTCATAAGCAATCATCACGAGTTATCCAACTCCAAATATTGACCAACAATAAGCTTCCGTCACATCCATCCCGCAAACAAAAGCGCAAAATATGCACAATACAAAACAAAACAAACAAACAATCCAAACGCTACTTAAAAATAAAAATAAACAAAGTATGATAATCATCCTAAAGAAATAGTTAAGAGATAGAGATAGAGATAGAGATAATATTGTTCGACACACAATAAGCATTGTTTTTGAAATCACAATCCAAGAATGATCCACGATCATTCGTCATCCTCACTCATCTCATCACCTTCATCATCATCGCTTTCGGTCTCACAGTTCTCCTCCTCATCAAAGACCGTGTAAACCTTCCTCTTCTTCTTCTCCTTTGCAGCTCCCGATGAAGATCCTCCAACATCATAGCTAGACCCTCCAACCTCGGGTAATCTACCATACGCAGGCACTGGGTCGGGAAATGGTGCATAGCCAGGATACGGGTACGGATATGGTCCAGGATATGAGGTGTAGGAGAAAGGATATGGTGGAACATTGGGTGGGTTTTAGGGTGGCAACTCGTAATTGGCTTCTTGAGCCATGTGTTGAAAGATCGGAATCGAATAATCATTGATGTAATTGTTCCTCAAAATCATCGAATCTCTCCAAACATCCCTACGCTCAATTTCATTCAAATGTTGGTTCCACTCTCCCCAACTTGAGTCAAAACTACTAGACGTACCCGTTTGCACGTTCCCATTGGCACATTTCCCTGCTGCTGTGGTGGTTGTCGTTTTTGTTGTGGTTCAATCTATGCTCCCAACATTTTCGTCCTCCTATTCAAAGCATTACCAAAACCGTTTGCATTCCAAATCTCACTAATCTTTGGCTCTCCATACTTAGCCAACTCATTGCTATTGTAATACCCAAGATTCCTTGCCAACCTTGTCACATAATGGCCTCCACAAATGTTGCTATTTCCTTTGATTCCCGGGACTCTCCTAGACAAATACTCGGCTATGAGCCAAGCCGCATTTCCATCCTTAGTTTCTTCCAACAACATCATAACCCACAAGTCCGGCTTATGGCATTTTTCCCTGCTTCCAACTCTATGAAACGGTCCACATACTAGCAACTTGTGTAGCACTCTCATCAATGGATTCCTAATGGTTGTAGCATTCCTTCGATTACAAGAAGGATCTCCCACACGATTCCAGTACGCGGGGATACTAGGGTAATCTTTTTCAAACCTCCTAAGCCTTGAAAAATGAGCTTCAAACAATCGATGCTTAATCTCATCCGGTTCATACAAGCCAAGAGCAACGGCAAAACCCGGCAAAGTGTAGGCGTGATCCTGCCCACAAAGCCTAAACCAAACACAAACTTCATCCATGATGTTCCGAACATTGACCTTTCTTTCAAAGTACATAGTCGAAAAGAACTCCATACACCATTCACGATAAACCTCTTTGTTAATACAAATATCGTCATTAAAAGTTATTTATATTTTTGATCTTTACCTAAGTTTTGTTAACGACAAAAGCAAATTTAATTTTCATAAAGCTTAAAGCTTGTCAAGTTTAATAGATATTAAAACAAGTTTTTTCAAACAATATCTTCATCATTTAAGCATATACATTGTGACTAATCATATCTTAATATGAGTCTAAGCATAATGTATGATAGTAGTTTTAGAATGTTTTAGTTTCTTAAAAACTAAACATTACTTATGTATTTGCATATTTCTAAAATAGAAAAACAACACATGACATCATGTGATGCATCATGGAAATCATTGGAAGATTTCATTAGATATTTTGTGTAGATTTGTACTCTTCATATCTTACACAATCTTACATAGATATGGTTGACTTTGGTAAAATCTTGATATCTTCTCATTGTCGGACCCGTGACACCAAAATATATAACGGACGGAACCCTTTCAAGGGTTCGCCGTCCGTGGTGCTCTATCGATGGTTTTGGCTATAAATAGCAAAGCCAAACCAAGTAGTTTTTCATCCCTTTCCATCATACTCTCTTACATATCTTCTCTCTAACCTTTCTAACTCAGTTTCATATCATATTCGTGATCTCTTTTGTAGAAAAGAAGATCAAGTCACATTCAAGCTTCAAACGAGAAGTTGGAAGTCTTGTTTGTTTAGTGTTGTATGATCTTGTTTTGATTCATACTTCATTGTTGCATTAAACCATCATAATCTTGTGAGTGTGAGTGGTTAGTATTTTAGTCCTCAAAATACATTGTGTGTGTGAGTAGTTGTACCCTTGGAAAGAACTCGACATCTAGCTTAGTGTCGGAAATAGTGTGGCGAAGTGTAATGGTTTCTCCGCGGTGAAAGGAGCTTGTTGACTAGTGAAGTTAAACTCTCGAGTGTGAGACTCGGGAGTGGAGTAGGGCAGGAGAAAGAGTCCTTGTAGACCGAACCACTATAAACAACTTGTTGTGGTTTGATCATTTCTTTCCTTATTTACTCTTTACATATTGCTTGCATATTTCATTAACACATCTAAGATCAATATCAATATATCCTTCAATAAGTTTCAAAACAAAGTTTTTAATTGGTAAACTATTCAACCCCCCTTCTAGTTTTCTACAATTGGTACCAGAGCATCGTTGCTCAAGAATATCTAAAATAATTTGTATTTTATAAACTTGAAATGATCCATGGATTCTAAACTTTAAAGAAGGGCAATCTATGCAAAGATCACCACTCTTTGAAACCAATGGATTTATCTATTGGAAAAACCGTTTTGAAACATATGTAAAATCAAAAGATATAGATCTTTGGTTTGTTATTGTTGAAGGGGATTTTAGTTCTACAACAAAGGATATTTCTGTTGATGAACAAAAGAAATTAATTGCTAAAAATAATGAAGCTAAAATGATGCTTTATAATGCTTTACCTAGAAGAGAATATGAAAGAATTTTTATGTGTGAAACCGCGAAAGATATTTGGTAATCTTTGATTGTTACACATCAAGGTAATTCACAAGTCAAGGATAACAAAATTGATCTTCTTGTTCAACAATATGAACAATTTGTTATCCTTGAAGATGAAACCATTGATTGTGGCTTGCTTGCTTTAATACTATTATTACATCACTTAAAGCACTTGATGAATCTTTTCGTAGTAAGAACTTTGTCAGGAAATTTCTTAGAGCACTCCATCCCAAATGGAGAGCTAAAGTTACCGCTATTGAAGAATCAAAAGATCTCTCAAAAATGTCACTAGACGAGCTAATCGGTAACCTCAAAGTACACGAAATGGTGATGGAGAAAGATTCGGAGATCATCAAAGGAAGAAGGGAGAAGATCAAATCTGTTGCTCTAAAAGCAAAAGCGGAATCAAGTGATGATGACGAATCTTGCTCCGGTAGTGAAGATGAGGAGTATGCCATGGCCGTTTGTTAGGAATTAGAAATTCCATAAGTGAAGAGTCGGTCACTCCAAATATTATCTAGCATAAATTAGCTCGTAGACTTATTAGTTAGTTAGTTAGTTTAGAGCAACACCGTGGAGGACAGACGGATCTTTACCTAATGTATGCCTGATCCACAGTCCGTAGGTGGCGTTATATGTAAAAACTATAAATAGCCCTCTCCTCATGTGGGGAGGGTTGGTGCTTTCATTTCTTTTAATCATACAACTTCTTTTTCTCTCATCTGTTTCCCTCTCTAGAAAGTATCCCACCCATCTCTCTCTCTCTAAAATCTTCTTGTTTGATTCAATCCTCATACAAGTTCTTTGATTAAAACAATAACCAATATCCTACAATTGGTATCAAGAGGCATGGTTTGATCTTGGATATCGTGTGTGCTCAAATTTTAGTTTGGTTATTGTTGGTTTTTCTTAAGACTAACAAGTGTTTTCGTTTTAGATTGTCTTAGATTGTTTAAGTTCGTTTTAGATTGTTTGTCTTAAGGTCCAAAACAGTTTCTGTCTAAAAACAGTTTTTTTAAGAGTAGCGACTTGTGATAAACACGCAAAAAGTTGCTACTAAAAGGCACGTTCTACCTAGCGACTTGTACAAAACTGTTTGATGATCTTCCAAAAGAATGGTATTGATAAAATAAAACAATATATTTAATAAAACATATATTGAAATAGAACAATCTTTATTTAATATATATTGTTTGAGATTTGAGTTTTTTCTTTGATTAATACCACTCTTTTTCTGTTTTTTTTTGTTACAAAGTTGCTGCAAAACTGTGATAAACACGTTGGTCAGAAAACATTACCGAAAAAAGAAAAAAAACTAGCGACTTGGGTTTTGTATTTACAAAACCTAGTGACTTGTGCACTTTTTATATAGCGACTTGTGCATTTTTTTTATAGCGACTTGTGCAGATTTAAAAAGAAATAAAAAAAAATCCATCACTTTCAAGTTCTTATCCCACCTCTAACTGCTACAAGTCTCAAATTTAAAGGAACAAAACAAAAAAAAAGAGAAAAGAAACGTAACAAACAATTAATAGATTTCAGATTTCTCTTTCGTTGTAATCCATATTTCGTCCAATGACAAACCAACAAGAGACTATCATCATTAATCACTGTCGAAGCATAACTTCTAATTTCAATTTTCGAAAGCTATTAAAGAAATAACAAAACATTCGTGTTTCATCATCTCTTTCTTTCGGTCTAAGAACAAAACAAAGAACAAGAAACCTACCTTTGTTCGAATCGGACCTCAATATGTGATTCACAAGGACAAATTGTTGATTAGGTGATTTGGTTTTAACGAAAAAAAAGAAGAAAGAAGAACGATTTATTTTGGTGTTCAGATTGTTCAGTTTTATTAATTGGTTGCGTTTGAATTGGTGATAAGAAAGAAGAAAAGTTGTGACTGCGTGTTTTTTGAGTAGGGTTAGCTGCGTTTTTTTAGAGGATTAGGATTAGGGTTAAGTGTGGTGTGCTAGTGTTTTATACCTAAATATTAGGTCTATGCTTAAATTTGGACGTGGGCCTTAGTTACATCAAGTAAATTGGACGTGGGCCTTTAATTTGTATATGATTTGTTTGGACTTCTTGAAAGTTTGGACAATTTTTTTAATCACGTTAATTTAATGATGTACGTTAATTTGTTTAATTTGTACGTGATTTGTTTATCCGGGCTTGTGTGAATTTAACTTTTGTGATAATTATTGTGAAAGCATAAACGATCGACAAAGATTCACTCCTTTATTATCTGCAAGACCTCATCCTTTTCTCGTCACCAACAATCTTTCTTAACCTAATTCAATTTCACACTGTCTCACGGTTTCGTCTTGATTTTATAAAATCCCGTGAAAGATTCTATTTCTCGGTTTAAATCATAGACTTGTAAAATCCCGTGCTCACTACCACATCATGTCTTACTCTCTTGACCCGGTGATTTCGAAGTGCTTAAATTGTATGATCTTGTGGACAACAATGATAATGTATGCTACATCGAGCGACTAATGATGATTGAATTAATCAATGACGATGTGAGATCTTCATGTTCGAGTGCGGTGAAAAGAATTGCACCGCTAATGCCACAGAATGCCATGCAATTGGAATGCAACATTGTGCCCTTTCAACTACTTCATCAGCACCTCAAACAAATGTTATCCACAGCTATGGATCGAACATGTAGTGCTCTCTTTTGTCAGGATCTACCCACTTTAACAAAAACCGTGTTACTGAACTTAGAACAACTGAGGCTTCAAATTACAAAAAAGAAGGTATCAACTGATGATTCTAATGCAGCTCTTCAAGTAATCTTCAATCAATTTCAGCCATTTATCAAGGGGGAATATTCCTCAGATTTTGATCAAGACGAGACTGGAATTTCTTTCAAAAAACATACTTGAATGGAAATTCAGGAATTCATTGATACATTTATCTGTCTTGTGGACAATGTGGAGAAGTACATTGAGGAAGCTGCACAAATGGATGAAAACTTGAATGAATGTCAGATGCAATTGAGAGATAGTTGTGATGAGTCGGTTAATGTATCGGATAATAGGTCGGGTGTTCTTGAATGCGAATATTAGAGACAACAATGAATGATGTAACTAGTCGCTCGGTAACTCTGTCACAAAAGAAGTGGATGTTGTGAGCAAAGAAATGAATGAATGTGGGTGCAATCAAGTGATAGTATGGTTGATTCGGGTAATGCATCGGATGTTATATCGTTGTCCTTTGAATGCGCAGATGCAGATAAAGACAATCTTGATACAAGCAACAACTCGATGACTCGTGCTAAGCAGAATGCGATCAGATTCGGAAAACAAATGAACACGTGTCATTTGTTTGAGGTACCCATAATCGAACAACAAAATGAATCATTAATGTTCTTAAACAAGCGATCATGATCTTGAACATGATTCTAACAAATGTTCTTTGATGAAGCTAAGTCCGAAACTAGTGTTTTCAAAAATAACAATATGGTTGATAAGAAAAGTACGATGAACTTTCAAACAGATTTTCACAACTTGAAAAACATTGCACTTCACTTGAAATCACAATAAAAAGTCAAAAGGAAAGTTTACAATCTCATAAACCATACAAAAATCCAGAATTTCCTGAATTCTGTAAATTTTTTGAAATAAACACTTTGAAAGCTCAGCTTCAGGACAAAAACTTTACAATCAAAAATTTGAAGAAACATATTTCTAATATGCATGTGAAAAGTAATTTGGTTACAAGTAATTCTAATGTTAATGCTATTGATGATATTCAAATGAGAAATGATGAATTAGCGGTTTGTGTGGCCAAATTACTAAAGGAAAATGAGTTTTTGAGAAAGCATCATATGGAACTAAGTGACTCTGTCAAAGAAGCTAGAACAAAGTCATTGGAACAAACAAACTCTTTGATAGAAAAATTGATGAACTCAAAGCTCAACTTGGGATAAGAGTTTCACAATAGTTGCCTTAAAGAATGAGCTCGGGAAAACAACGAGGAATAGTGTGAACACTAAGTTTGCAAAACCATCAATCTTGGGAAAACCGGTTGTTAGACACCGCGCATTTAAGTGCGAGCGAACAAATTTTTCGAAAGCACGGTTTGCCTCCCAAGTTGATGCGAAACAAGTTTTGTCAAAACCAGTCACTTCACTTTATTTTCCTAAGAATTCTCATGATATGAATGATTTGTTCAAGAACTATGATCTAGAAAAAGCTAGGAAAAAGGCACAGATTAAAACAGATGGAATTTTAGGTGCTAGACCTAGGGTGATGAATTCTACAAGATTTCAAGGCACTGCTAGTAGTTTTAAACCATCTCCTAGAAACACTCAACTAAACACTAGGGATTGGCTTGGATCTAAGAGTGGTTGCATTTTGAATAAAGCTATTACCATAGCAAATCACTCTAAGAACTCTAGATCGGTTTACGAATCCGACAAAACTGTTTGCTCAAATTGTCTCGAAATGCATCATTAAGGCACATCATGATAAGCTGTTTTCTAAATCCTAATGAAAGTAAATGCTCTGTTAAGTATAGGATTTTCACTAGGTCATCTACTGTGTATATGAAGCAAAACAATCCGAAAACATCGTCTAGATGGATACCAACTACTAAATCTTTGGAAACTAGTAATAAGGATAAGTCTTCCACTATGCATAAGAAGCCTAACAATCCTAGACCCGACTATAATTGGATACCGTCGGGTAGAATGTTTAAGGATCTTGGACTTAGGTGGATACCTACCGGAAAGTCATTTCGATGACAAAATCAAGGTTATTGTGAATCCCCAAAGGGTTTGGATACTAATGCCACTAACCAGAATATATGCAATCAAGTTTATAATGTTAGTGCAGGTAGTCCTTACTCTGTTGCAGATACTTCGATCATTCAATACATGGACTGGTTTAAAGTATGGATAACACAAGGATTGATATCTCATAAATCACGAGTTCAAGTAACTCAACCTTGATATTCATTCGGCTATGACGTCTGTTCACATCAGTTCAGGCCTCTTACTTCATCATTATGGCATCTGTAGATAACATTTCAGGCCCCGTTCCTCAAAGAAAAGAAAAGTGTACGCCTCAGTGCGCTTTATCTTCAGAAGAAGAGAAATCTTCATTTTTATGACCATTCTCATTGACATTCTTCATCAACAAGCTTCATGTCTTTCCATGCTCAATCAATCCTCAAGTGGATCTACGTTCATTGGTGTATATTCTTATTCACTTGTTCAAATCAAAAATGGCAACTTCGGATGCAATTTTTGAAGGGGAGAAGAGTGCAAATACTACATGTTGATGGATGCTTGATTTATGGTCATACGACTCTCCTCCAACACCTAATGTCTCACTCACTAAGGATAAATGGGAGTTATTGTTTGGAATTCATTGTTTCAAGACATGTTTGATGAGTATTTACAACCGCTTGCGAATGTTGATCATCTAAGAAGTACAACTCAGACTATTCAAGAAGCCTAATCTCCAGTTATTCCTCAAGGCGTTGTTAATGACTATCATTGTTGTTGCACTCATGAATAATGATCCGCTCTTTGGTACTTCTTAGCCAAATCTTCACGGATTACTGTTCATGAATAATGATCCGCTCTTTGGTATCCCTTTGCCAAATCTTCACGGATTATTGTGCACTCTGTAAATCAACCACATGAACATTAAGAAAAATGAATACCTCATCCGCTTGAAGACTTTATTGGTAAATCTTCCAGATCAGTCTCTATATGTATATCTTTAGGAAGAAGGCATTGATGTTGAGGAATCATTTGTTCCGGTTCATTCAGTGGATCAATGTACATCCGATTGTATGTTTATTCACGTGTTGGGCATTTGACTCAAGTTGATTACTTTAGAGTTAATCATTTATCACTTATTTGAGATTGAAGTTGACTTTCAAAAAAGGCGTGTTCTTATTTGATAACTTGCTCGGGCTTAAGATTTTGAGTTGAAGACTTGGTTTATCTTGTTACCAGCAGTCGGGGTGGTTGGTTGAAGACCTGGTTAACTATCACTATTAGGAATTACATTGTTTTACTCAGTGTCACATGCAGATTACAATGTGGTTAATCTCAAGAGGTGTTAATGTCTCATACTTTGTTTGAGTATTGAGTACTTAGAGATTTGTTTGAAGCATAGATTCTCGACACCGTTCTTCCATCATTAAGTGCAAGCTTAAGATACAAATGCGGGGAATTCGACTTCAGTTTCAAGTTTGATATATCGGGTTTTCTTCAACGGTGGTCACTTCAAATTGTCTACATATGGGTTGATAAAGATAGTCGAGAGAGTTTATGTAGCGATTGACTCTCACAGATTCATTTGGGCTATTTGAGTTCTTCTCACAAGATCTCAAGTTTATGGGTATATTATGTTTCTTGATTACGAGGTACCAAAACCGGCAAGGGGAAGGAGACATATATCTAAAAGCACAACGAGTACACATGATGAACTTAACACTTCTACCGATTGAAGTTATCCCGAAAGACAATGGTCATAACAGTAGAAACTCGGTGTTTATCTCGTAGCCTTTGATGTATTATTCCAACTATTTGGGGGAAATGGTCTCTAGAGACTTTTGGTATGTGTTACTTCAGCGTTCAGTTGAAAGAAATGTGAGAAGAATATATGGTACGTGAGATGATATTGCTTATCGACATCTTCTATATGATTTATGATAAAGTGCTTTCGGTTAGTGCTTCATGTACACAATGTAATGATGATTCCAATGAGATCGCATCCATCAAGGGAGAGATATGTGTACATCAAGGTCGCACTACATATTTACATGATCGAGCTTAATCGGTTATTCGGAGTTGAAATCCATGAGAGGAGATCGATGATTCAACCGCTACTATGATGTCGTTGTCTCTACTCGGATAGGTACGTGTGTACATTATGGGTGATTGGTCATATGGAAGATAACTGGAATGAACTTGGTAAAATGAAGATCTTGATGAATTGTTCCCCGAATAGACAACGGTCAATCTCGAAGAGTAATGTGTACATCGGGGACGCATAACGAGTTCATGTGATCGGACTTCCTCGGTTATTCGGTTTGATGACCACCGAGGCGATCAATGTTTCAACTTGTTTCTTTTGTGTTCTCGTGTTCTTGAGTCTTGAGCTTCATTCAATGAGACCATTTTATTCACTTCTACTTCTAGGGAAATGGTCTTTATTCTTAGTTTGTCGGTTTGGGGAAGCTACCAAAGTCTCACTTTCAAAAGGCTCAAGTTCCGCCGACGATTCAAGAGCCTCGAAAGCTTTGGTGGTGAAAGTTTAAGAGATGATGACTTATCTTCTTCAAAGTCTTTGAACGATTTCCTTTTCTCGGTACTCGTATCATCATCTTCTTAAACTATGTCTCCATCTTTGTATATAATTTTCAAAAAGCAAAAATACAAAAATATAAAACCATCAAAAACAAAATAGAATAATATAAAATCAACAAAAGCCCATAAAAATCAGAAAATTGAAAAATACCAAAAATATGTTTTCTCAAGACATGTCGTCTGATATCGATAACATCTACGGTCTTAGAAATGTCATTCAATAATGGCACGGGACCATAGATGAAGTTCGAACAGAAGGTGTAAATATTTCTTTTCTAAACATGTCAATAATCACATGGCTTGCAGTTACTTCAGACTGTGACCCGCGCTTAAACCATGGTTTGCTATTACTTCAGATAGCAACCCGCTCTTCAAAGAAGGAAAGTGCTGCGCTAAACAAATTTTCAAATATTTCGTGCACTTATCCTAAAACAAAATGAGGAAAGTATGTCGAAGGACTGCTGTTCCTACTCAAATATTTTTCCTTCAAAAATTCTTCAGAAAAATATTTGTTTTAACAAAATGGTGGTAAATGAGTTGCTTTAAAAACAATCAGATTCATAGTTTTTTATAATAATTGAAAACTCAATCAATGACTTGAGCTTTTAAACTTTTCAAGAAAATAAGTCATTGATTGGGGGAGAATGTCTTCAAATTTACATCATCTAACGAGATTTCTTAATTATCCTATATGCTTAATTAAAATGATGTTAACCTACGTTGAAGGACTAGGTGCCGGTGGATATGAATGTTATGATTAGATGATTAGAGTTTGATATACACATTATTCCCATACCTTTTATGATATGATTGATATGTTGAATTGACTTTTATTAGTCGATTGCTGTTTGGGTGATGTCGACCACCATATATCTGTTTGTGTCCACTAACGTATGCAGGTATATTGGTATATAAGAATGTTCCCGATCCGGATCCCACAATTGAAGATGATTGGATGCCGAAAGGAAAGGGTAACTATATCTTGGGTTGACAAATGAAGAAACGAAGCTTAATTGGACTTCTATGGAGAGTTGGCATGGAAACATGCAATGTAAGAGGTCTCACTGCATCAGCAGATGGTTTTCTTCTAAGTGATTGAAGAAACGGAGCTTAATTTGACCTCGATTGGCATTAAAATGCAACGTAAGAAGTCTCACCGCATCGTGAGATGGTTTTTCTTCCAAGCCCTACAAAGAACAACATAAGCTTCTCAACCACCTAACGTATCTTTGTGCGGGATACTATTTTAAACAATTTTAAAAATTTGAATAAATTGTTTTGAAAATGGAAAATATTGTTTTGAAAATTAATTGGACTAAAATTTGAAAATCACCGGACTTCATTGTATCAAAACTTAAGTCACTCAATCATCGACTACGGTCATCGATTGAGGGGGAGAGTGATTTAAATTAAAATATTTTCAAACGATATTTCTTCATAAAGGTCCCGTTGTACAAAAACAAACGGTGATCTAAAGATTTAATGTTATGTCATGGTATGATTTTCTTTAAAACTCAAAGATCTCAAAATGAAATTTTTTCTGTTCTTTTTTGATTGTGAAATTGTTTTATTTTACTTAAATATCTCTTAAAACTTTCATACCTGACACTAACAATCTTTAATGTCTTAAATTGATCCTTATCTGTCAATTTCAAAATTAAATCTTGCCACGTCTTTCCCCTAAATTTTTTCCAAATGATTTAAATCAATCGGGATCCAAAATCTCAATTGGTTTGAAATTTTTGATCGGGGGAGAGATCGTGATTTAAATCTCATATCGGTTTTAAAAAGGGTAATTGTTTCTAAAGCACTACTTCCTTCATGTGCCAAACGATTTTGTAATACATAACGCACATGATTGTGGAGGAGCATTTAACCAAAAACCAAAAGAGTATTTAAACAAAGGCACATCTTCTCCCATGTTTTCTAAACCTTATTAAATCACTTGGGTTCCAAAATCTCAATAGGTTTGATATTTTTGATCGGGGGAGAATTTGTGATTTAATATGAAATTTGATAAAAGATGATCGTTTTGATTCAAAGTGCAAGTTTTCTCTAATATGTGCCAAACTCTTTCGTATATCGATGCACATATTGAGGGGGAGCGAATGGTTTCTATTGGCAATCGTGAAAAGTACTTCAAAGAACTCTTTCCTCTATGTGATAAAATGCTTTCAAATATCCTACGCACATATTGAGGGGGAGAATTTACCAAAGAAAATCAAATGGATTTTTCCATGAAAATTGTGATCAAGAAATTATTTCAAAGAACTCTTGCCTCCATGTGCTAAACAATTTCAACATATGATGCACATGTTGAGGGGGAGCATTTCTAAATGATCAAAACTATTAAGGTACAAAATGCTTTGATTTTATATCACAAGTACCTTGATTGAATTTCCAAATGATTTTTCAATTGGTTTTGAGAAAGAATGAACAATATCAAAAGACCGACCAATTTACTTTATGCATGGTGTTATAAGGATGGTTAGGTTAGGTATTTGTTCCCACGATCCCGCCAGAGCCGGAGGGATCTACCCAGGGCCAATCCACTAGATAGTGTAGAGTCCTTAGTTATGATAAAAAAAAAAAGGGAGAAAAGTGAGATATGGGAAAAGTGCGGACTGAGAAAGAGCTAGAACTGGAATAAACCCAACAAGTTTATAGTAATGAAGTCTCGGTATGCACTGAAGGGGTTGAAGAATGAAAAAGAATTGAATGGAAAAAGGGTGAAAAGAAATAGCCCTCCAATAATTCAACCTTAGGGCAGGAACCGGGTTCAATACATATGCTACTAGTTGTTACTAAGGTAACACTAGTATTTAAGACAAGACGTCATGGACCCAGTGACGCACTGCACTAAACTTCCCAAGCTACTCAATTTCCTCTTAAAAGGGCTTGTTTCATTCTCACGGGGAACCGACATAATCTATCGACTTTCTCTTAGAGATGGTTGATATTGAAGAAGGAGACCCTCTCCTTAGTCTCCGGCATAGGAATCAAATGTGCACAATTGAGTCTAGAGCCAAGAGATCATCCACAATATCTCATTAGGACACATAGTTAATGAAGACTTGTTGTTTCACACAATGTGGAAAGTAAGGATATATTAAGAGTCCTACGCATTATCCTTGTGGTATTGCCAGAACATCCAAGTGATATGAAAATATTCACGATGAAGATGGAAATCCTTCTAGAGCCAACATCAAACAAGCTCTTGGTGGGTGACATGTGAGATCTTGCAAAAGATCAAACTTGTGACAACTGGATAGAAACGATGAGGCGATTCAATCTTGAATCAACCTTGGTCCATGAAAGGGATTGACGGATACCTTTGAAAAACCGGTCGTTGTGCTCAAAAACTCTTTTCTCTAGCACCTCGACTGTGTATTAATCTTTCAAAATTAAAAGGGTATTTATAATTGAAAATTGATTTTTCTTATAAAACCTTTGTCGTGTTGCAAAACTCTTTCTTCATGCAGTACGCAATTGTTTTCAAATCATTTTTCATCAATCAGTGAATCTCAATTTGCTGGTTCACTCACTCCGTGTTGTCTTCTTTGAGACGTTCCGGTTTGAGAACGGCTAGTACAATTGCGAAACCACGTCAAGGAGATTCTTAGGAATCCTACCGATCACAGGCGATACTTGTCTCGATCAACGAGGAACCGTGGGCGTGTACCTCAATTCAACGAAAGTCATCAAAGACACTTTCGTGTGTTTTAGTGCTAATTGTTGTTTGCGGTACATTTGGACGATTGCGGTGATCGAAATTGAGGAGTCAATCCAAAGCCGCATGCTCACAAAGATCCACACTTATTTGAAAAAATCATGACTTGTGCATATCTACGTAACTGGCTCGGATATTTTGTACTATGCTACGCTTCTGCTGCGCAAATATCTTGAACCGAGAAAGCTTCCGCCACTCGATGAAAAGATGTCATGATCCGTAAAGTGTGAGCATGTCGGTCCGAAAGTCACAACTTCACATGATGGCAACACTACAATGGGTGATCCAGATTTCTGGTGGTGATGATCTCAAAGATAGCTCGAAGATCATCATGATGTGGATCAGTTCAAAGACCTCCACTGAATGTACAAAATAATCGGACAATGAAGAGTCACTACAAAAGCACAGAGATTGCGGAATTGAAGAATTGAAGTCTACGAGCTCAATAACAAAGTCAAGAATAGAATGCTAGGATTCAAAATGTAATTCATGGGGTGACCTCCCTTAGGGGGAGATTGTTAGGAATTAGAAATTCCATAAGTGAAGAGTCGGTCACTCCAAATATTATCTAGCATAAATTAGCTCGTAGACTTGTAGTTCATTACATTATTTATTAGTTAGTTAGTTAGTTTAGAGCAACACCGTGGAGGACGGACTGGTCTTTACCCAATGTATGCCTGATCCACAGCCCGTAGGTGGCGTTATATGTAAAAACTATAAATAGCCCTCTCCTCATGTGGAGAGGGTTGGTGCTTTCATTTCTTTTAATCATACAACTTCTTTTTCTCTCATCTCTTTCCCTCTCTAGAAAGTATCTCTCTCTCTCTAAAATCTTCTTGTTTGATTCAATCCTCATACAAGTTCTTTGATTAAAACAATAACCAATATCCTACACCGTTAGAGACTTTAAGAAGTTCTTTAGAAGAAGAGGAAAGTTTGTGAGACAACCTCGAGAAGAAAAGAAGCCATTCTGAAAAGATCGGGATGACAAAAAGGGTAAAGGTGAAAGAATGTGTTTTAGATGTGGTGATGCAAGTCATCTCATAGGAGAATGTCCCAAGCCACCTAAAAGCAAAACTCAACGAGCTTTTGTAAGTGGTGCTTGGAGTGATAGTGAAGATGATGAAGAATCAAGCAAGGAAGAGATCGCTCTAATGGCACATGAGTCAAACGAGGTACTTTCCGACTCTTCTTATTCTTCTATTGATGATGACACTTTGCAAAAACAATGTAATCAATTGTGTGAGCTAAGTCTAAAATTATAACTAAAATAAATTTTAAAAACCAAAAGGAATTTTGGAAAATGAAGTTTATGAGTTAAAAGAAAAGCAAAACGACCGAGAAAAAGGAAAAGAAAATGACGATGGTTGTAAATCATGTCAAGAGCTTAATCTTGAAATAGAAAAACTAAAGCTCACACAAGATGTTCTAATCGAACATAATTCTAAATTTAAAAGGTTTAACAAAAACATTGCTCTTGCCGTTGAAATAGTTAAAATTCATAAAACACCAGGAGACATGAATGGGCTAGGATTTAATGAAGTATTAATTCCAAAGAGTCAAAACAAAACGGCCGAAAAGGACGAACAAGTCATCAAAGCTTTACAAGATACAACACGGACCAGACGGACCCAAAATAAGGGTTCCGTCTGTTGAACGAAATGGTGCCGTGGGTACTTGACGAGATGTAATGTTTATGTCTGGACCGTCTTGAATTTGTCAAGGTAACAAAGAAAACAAAGGATAGTGTTAAACTAAAACCTGCATTACATCAAGAATAGGACTTGCTAAAATGAATTTAGATAAAAACTACTCAACAACGATATAAAACACCTTTTGCCAAACGCCCCTTTCCTAAGAGCAACCACAACGCACAACCCAACTACCAAAACAACGGTCGGAATCAAAACTTTCCTAGACCATATCAAACTCCAGATTAGATGTCATGGAACTCTTACCCATCATTTCCATACATGAATCAAATAAATGGTATGTTTAACCCAAACGGACCCATGAGATATTGGGGACCAAATGTTTGAGTTATTTGTTTCTTAGGTATGCTTGAAAGTTGGATTGGAACCTGATGAATGGATAAAAGATAGTGGATGCTCACGACACATGACGGGCAACAAAAGTATCTTCTCATCATACCAAGAGTATGACGGAGGTAATGTCACTTTTGGTAGCAATCTCAAAAGCAAAATCATTGGCAAAGGTACGATCGCTCATAACTCCCTAACTATTGAAAATGTTGCTCATGTAGATAGGTTAGGATTTAATCTACTTAGTATTAGCCAATTATGTGATAAAAAGTATAAAGTACTATTTGATGAAAATGGTAGTAAAATACTAAAAGATGGTATCACCATAGCTAAAGGAGTTAGGAAAAATAACATATACGCCATCAAAATAGACAAAACATCTAATGACAAACTTTGCCTAACAACATTAAATGATTGCTCATCTCTTTGGCATAGACGCTTAGGTCACGCTAATATGAGACTTATACAAAACCTATCTTCAAAAGAGCTAGTTAGAAATTTACCAAAACTAAATATGACCAACACTTTTGCGACGCTTGCAAAATTGGTAAACAAACCCATAGTAGTCATAAATCTAAGAATATGGTGTCCACATCTAAGTGTCTAGAATTATTGCACATGGACTTGTTTGGTCCATCCGCTATAAGAAGCTACGGAGGCAACTTATACACTTTGGTCATAGTAGATGATTACTCAAGGTTTACTTGGACGTTGTTTTTGAAAACTAAAAATGAAGCTTTTGATAAATTTGAAATTCTTAGCAAGAAAATTCAAAATCAACTAGGCGTTAAAATTGTGTCGATCCGAACAGATCATGGTCGTGAATTTGACAATGAAACTCAATTTGGAAACTTTTGTGATACAAATGGTATAACACATAACTTTTCGGCTCCACGAACACCTCAATCAAATGGAGTAGTAGAACGTAAAAATAGAACAATTCAAGAAATGAGTAGAACAATGCTTAATGAACAAAACATTCCTCAAAAGTTTTGGTGTAACGCGGTTGAGACTTCTACATATATTTTAAATATAGTCTTAATTCGTCCTTTCCTAATCGAAACACCATATGAGCTTTATAAAGGTAAAAAGCCAACTTTAGGATATTTTAGAGTTTTTGGTTGTAAATGCTTCATTCATAATACTAAATATTATCTCACCAAGTTTGACCCAAAGTCTTATGAAGGTGTATTTCTTGGTTATTCTCAAACTAGTAAAGCTTACATTGTCCTAAACAAAGAAACAATGATAGTCGATGAATCGTTGAACATAACATTCGACGAAAGTCCACCTCCCTCTAAGATATCACCTTTGGTAGATGATGAATTAGTTGAAAGTCAAATGATAAAAAGTCAAGAAATAATTAATAATAACAAGGAAGATGAACCATTAAATAAAGAGATTGTAAACATCAAAGAATCTAAAGTCATCCTTTAGAAAGGTCATAGGACAACATAATCAAAGAACCTTAAGGTCACAAGCCCAAAATCAAAGTAACTATTTTTGTTTTGTATCCACCATTGAACCGAAAAACATAAATGAAGCAATAAAAGATGAATCATGGGTAATTGCCATGCAAGAAGAGTTAAACCAATTCGTTAGAAATGATGTTTGAAATTAGTTCCAAAACCGAAGATCAAACTATAATTGGAGCGAAATGGATTTTTCAAATAAAATGGATGAAAATGGTATAGTATCTAGAAACAAAGCTAGGCTTGTTGCACAAGGTTATAATCAACAAGAGGATTGATTATGATGAAACTTATGCAATCGGTAGCTAGACTCGAATCTATTAGAATATTACTTGCTTATGCATGTGCTTATGACTTTAAATTATTTCAAATGGATGTTAAAAGTGCATTTCTTAATGGGTTTATTAACGAAGAAGTGTATGTTGCTCAACCTCCGGTTTCTTGACTTTGAGAAACCACATCATGTCTTCAAACTCAAGAAAGCATTATACGGTCTTAAGCAAGCACCAAAAGCTTGGTACGACCGACTTAAGACTTTTCTTATTGATAACAAATACACTATGGGATTAGTAGATAATGCTCTTTTTACCAAGAAAAAGGAGTCACATATTATCATTGGTCAAATATACGTTGATGACATCATATTCGGATCAACTTGTCAAGAGCTATGTGATGATTTCTCTAAAATCATGCACGACGAGTTTGAAATGAGTATGATGGGTGAATTAAATTTCTTTCTAGGACTCCAAATTAAATAGCTAGAAGATGGCATATTTTTTAACCAATCTAAATATATAAAAGACATGCTCAAGAAATTTGGTCTTGAAGATTCCAAACCAAATAAGACACCCGTGTCCTCGGACACTAAACTCACCAAGGACGAGGAAGGTGAATCCGTAGATAACACTAAATATAGAGGAATGATTGGTAGCCTACTCTGTCTTACGGCTAGTAGACCCGACATTATGTTTAGTGTTTGTCTATGTGCTCGCTTTCAAGAAAACCCAAAGGCATCACACTTAAAAGCCTTAAAAGGATTTTAGATACATTAAGGAACAAAGTGTTTAGGATTATGGTATCCCAAAGGAACGGTGTAGAAATCATAGTGTATGCCGACTCGGATCATGCCGGTGACTATGTCGATAGAAAAGTACAAGTGGTATTTGCACTTTTGTCGGACATTGTCTCACCTCATGGTTTGCAAAGAAACAAACGGCTTTAGCCATCTCAACTCTTGAAGCCGAGTACGTCTCGGCCGGAAAAGCATGTCAACAAGCTCTTTGGATGAAGCAAGCTCTCGTGATTACGAATTCATCTCAACGATATTGTTATACTTTGCGACAACAAAGGAGCCATCGATCTCGAGAAAATCCCGTTCAACATGCTCGTACAAAGCATATTGAAATCCGTCATCACTTTCTTCGCGACAATGTTCAAAAAGGAAACATCTCAATCGAGAAAGTATCCTCCGAAGACAACATTGCCGACATCTTAACTAAGCCTCTTAAACGAGAACCTTTTAATCTCCTTAGACTTGGTTTAGGGTTAATGGAACCAAACATGTAGAATAAACGTAACCTAAAACATTAGAATAATCAAAACAAAACAATTTTGTTTTGTGTCTGCTACTGTAGCCACGACACCAAACGACAACACGGACGGAACCAAAAACTTGGTACCGTCTGGTCCGTGGTGTCTACAGAAGCCAAACTGCTACCTACAAAACATCTTCTTCGTCAAAACCCACTTTACTAAAACGTGTAAACATTAAACCAAGCTCATTATTGACACCTTCCCACTCACTAATCACTGGAGATAACCTCATTGTAAGTATCCTAACTACATTTTATCTCTCAATTCTGAGTCTAGGATTCTTGTTTATGCACAAAACCATTACAAATCATTACATGGGGTTTATGTATGCTTTTATACTATATATGAATTCAATTGGCAAATTGCATAACTAGTCATTGAAATTAGGTACTACATTATCATATTGCATAAACAAATCATGCTTCCCACTAATCAATAGATAATGACTATAAGGCCATTTTCAAATAACCAAACACCCCATGTCAAAAAAATTTGAAAAGCTTCTCACTTGTAGGAAAACAATTTTTCATTGTTAATACAAATAGAAACGTTAGACTTTCATCACTTGCATGCTTTTGAATACTAAAGGTATTGCATAACTAATATGCATTCCCAGGTATATTCAAATGAAGCCACATTGAATTAGGAGCATTTGGGTTATCTCATGGTATTTGCCAAACACCCCACTAAAACCATTTTTATGCATAAAATGAGTCGAGATAACCGCAACTCAAAATCGTTTTCATATAGGCACACACTAGAACTAAAACGTTAAAGTTTTTTTTTCTTAACATATTAATTCTTGCTCCTAGGAATAACCATGGTAGCCGCAAGATTCTTTGATCACATGGACACCCTTGGCTACATTCCCAAACATCACAAAACCAAAGGACTTTCCAAGGAACAAGTAGAAATCTTTAAGAGTCTAGAATCAAGGTATTTCCATGAAGGTAGAACCATTCACCCATCTTTCATTGAAAATACCAATCTCCGTGAGGAACTAGCCGTCATTCAATTCGATTGTCTTCTTGACATTGATGAACCAATTTGTCCTAGGTTTGTGTTAGAGTTCTATGCTAGTGTGACCGGCTTTAATGATGAAGATGATGATGAGTTTTGTCTTAGATTTAAAATTAATCAAAATGACTACACCATCACCTTAACCAACTTTGCTCAATTGCTAGGAGTTCCCAACCGAGGGACATGTGTCTACTCGGATAAGTGGTCACTCACCACTCTTGATGCAAACAATGACTGCACTTCTCCCTACCAAACACCTCTAGCAAATAAGGATGTCATCCGTGAGAACCTATTTATCCCAAGGGGAGATACAACCCGAGTCACCCGAAAAGGAAAAGAAGTGAACCGAGATCCATATGGAATGGAGCTAAATGAACTTAAGCCTGAATTTAGGAAATGGGAAGAACTACTTAGAGCCAACGTCATTAGCACCATAAGAAATAGGGATCACATCAATGCTTGTCTTTGCCATATGCTCTACAACTTGTCCACCCGTCAACCATTCAATTTAGCCTACTACATTGCTAGGAGAATGATTGATATTCCAACACAAGGATCGGTTGCTCTCCCATACGGAATGCTTCTAACCCGTCTCTATAGATCCTTTGCACCAATTCCACCAAGCCCAAAAGGGATGCACCTTCACTATGAGCTCATCCCTCACATCTTTGTACCTTTGAGTGATGCACGAGTTGCTAAGACAAAAGGCAAGAGAGCAAAACCTCCAACTCCATCATCATCATCATCAAATAGCTCCGATGATGGAATTCCAAACTCTCGCCTTCCACCTCATGAGTATTATGCATCTCTTCCCGAGATTGAGAATGAATCAGCAGAGTTCAAGCAAACCAAGGGGATGTTCAAGTGCCTTGGTAGAATGATGACCAAGATCTACAAGAAGTTGGATAAGTGAGAATTGTTTTAAGGAGCGTTTGGAACAATACATTATCTCTAATGTTTGATACAATTTGGTTGTTTTTATCTTGTAGGATGATAATATAACTTGAAACAATGATGTATGCTAACAATCTTATGCAGGGAGATAGCACAAGTATGCTATCAAATTTTACCCATTTTCACTATAATGTGAAAATCACTTAGCCTTGCTCAAAATCTATGCTCCATTATGTTTATACATGTGTTATTTACTTTTCCTAACTAGAAATGTTTAGTGTCACTTGTTTTGAGAAAAATTTCAGGTTTTGGAAATGTCCCCGACACCTTAAAATGCACTCTGTGAAGTTTTCTGCACTGCACGGATCAGACGGCACCAACGTTTTGGTTCCGTCTGTTATAAGAAATGGTACCGCCGTACCTGTACAGGCGGACCAGACGGCACCCTTTTTAGGGGTCCTTCCATGTAAACTTTTGGTGCCATGGATCCTCCAGGTAACTTTCTGAATTTCGATTCTTTTGTCATTCCAAATTACCATCCATTGCTTGTAGGTCAATCTTAACTAGTTTATACCCTTATTAGAACTAGTATAATTCACTTAGGCATATAAGAAATCCATTTCCCACCAAAATTCAAAAATTTGAAAAATTCACCCAAGGAGCCCTTTGGCATAAAGGAAGGAACCAAATTTTTGGTACCTTGAAATCCGTGGGTAATCTGATTGTTAGGAAATTCCACTCATTAGAACACATTTATTGCAAATCTTTGGTTCTTCACTCCATCTCTCTTGTATGGCTTGACTTGGGTGATATGACTAGCATTTAACCCACTTCTAAATCATTAGGAACCTCATCCCTTCTATGGTTTAACATCAAATCAAACACATTTCTCCATAATTTTTCACTTCTATATATTGAGAGGTTTTACCATGATCATCCTCACACCTTCTTCATTCTTACCATCATCTAGCAAAGAAAAACACAAGTCAAAATGACAAAATCCTCTCCTAAACCTTGCAAGAAAACCGCTAGAATTAGCGTGAGGCCTTGTTGCTTTGTAAACTTAAGATCCTCATCCGAGTCTTCTCCACTCACAATCTCATCCCCCATCCGAGATGATACAAGCCTAACTTTGGCTACTCCTACTCAATCACCAATTGTGATCACCACTCCACCACCTACAAAAACACCAACTTCACCTTCACCGGCACCCATCCAAACATCCAAAACACCCTCACCACCAAAATCTCCAACTCTCATTCTTTTGGAGTTATTTTCCACACCACCCACTTCTCCAAATCCTTTCTTGGAGGACTTGGATGACTTGCCTCCTAGGCCAAATCATCCACCACCATTGCCATCCTTTGGCACAATTGAGCGGATTGCTCATGAGTCACCTAGGCCATCTTTTGACCCAAACGCCCCATTAGGGCCAAAACCTCTTCTCTTCCACTCCATTCACAAAGACATCCATGGTCCTTTGTATGGGGACCAACCACTCCCCACATCAATGTCCCCTCATATAGAGGACATTGAGGAGTGCATGTGGGATGCTAATCCCACAAGAGAGGAGATTCAAGCGGATCTCCAACACCTCTACCAATTCAAAGGTATGGTGGATTCTCACCTAAGTGAGACTATGCAAATGCAAAATGCTTTGCTAGCCTCCATCATGACCACCCCAAACATCCCCACCAACACCAACACATCTACCATTCCACCACCACAACCTCCCCAAACATATTACCCTCCTAGGCATGGTTGCTCAACTTGTGAGCAAACCGCCCAAACCATTGATCGGACCCGGGTTATGGTCCATGACTTCCAAGAGGAAATGAGGTTCATCCTCAATCACATCCTTGAGCGCCTCAACGCTCTTTCTCATCCACCATCTCATTAGAATGGTCATAGATTAGCATTTCTAAGTTTTTCTTTTCTTAGGATTATTTTTTCTTGTACCAAAACACATCATTGTGTTCTCTTTTCATGATTCTTATTCATGAAAAATTTTAGCTAATGAATGGTGTTTTCTATATTGTTGGTGCCTTTACATAGTGTTTGGAAATGCTTGTGAATGATCATTATTACTAACATTTTTTGTAGCTTTATTTTTCACAATCCATGTATCTTCTCATTAAGCACCCAATTTAGGGGAGCTTTGATCAAGGGAGATAATGGCTCGGCTCATTACATTCCGCATCGCCTTTTCTTTTGTTGAGACAAAAGGGGAGAAAATATAGAACTTGTTTATATTTGACTTTTCCGAAAATGTCAAACTTCATACATTGACTTTTTGAAAATGTCAAACATGATACTTCGGTGGTAATACTTGACTTTTCCGAAAAGTCAATCGCATACTGACTTTCTAAAAAGTCAACATCATGCATCAACTAGTGAATACTTTGGCTTTCGAAAAGTCAAACATCATACACTTACATTATCATTTCCTTTTCAAGTTCTAAGACTAATATTTTATAACTCTTGTACAATCTTTGTATCTTTTATAAAATAAAATTTATATTTTGTCCTCAACAAAAGGGGAGATTGTTAATAAAAATATCGTCATTAAACGTTATTTATATTTTTGATATTTACCTAAGTTTTGTTAACGACAAAAGTAAATTTAATTTTCATAAAGCTTAAAGCTTGTCAAGTTTAATAGATATTAAAACAAGTTTTTTCAAACAATATCTTCATCATTTAAGCATTTACATTGTGACTAATCATATCTTAATATGAGTCTAAGCATAATGTATGATAGTAGTTTTAGAATGTTTTAGTTTCTTAAAACTAAACATTACTTATGTATTTGCATATTTCTAAAATAGAAAAACAACACATGACATCATGTGATGCATCATGGAAATCATTGGAAGATTTCATTAGATATTTTGTGTAGATTTGTACTCTTAATATCTTACACAATCTTACATAGATATGGTTGACTTTGGCAAGATCTTGATATCTTGTTTGTCGGACCCAATGACACCAAAATATATAATGGACGGAACCCTTTCAAGGGGTCCGCCATCCGTGGTGCCTAATGATGGTTTTGGCTATAAATAGCAAAGCCAAACCAAGTAGTTTTCATCCCTTTCCATCATACTCTCTTACATATCTTCTCTAACCTTTCTAACTCAGTTTCATATCATATTAGTGATCTCTTTTGTAGCAAAGAAGATCAAGTCACATTCAAGCTTCAAACGAGAAGTTGGAAGTCTTGTTTGTTTAGTGTTGTATGATCTTGTTTTGATTCATACTTCATTGTTGCATTAAACCATCATAATCTTGTGAGTGTGAGTGGTTAGTATTTTAGTCCTCAAAATACATTGTGTGTGGGAGTAGTTGTACCCTTGGAAAGAACTCGACATCTAGCTTAGTGTCAGAAATAGTGTAAGCGAAGTGTAAAGGTTTCTCCGCCGATGAAAGGAGCTTGTTGACTAGTGAAGTTAAACTCTCGAGTGTGAGACTCGGGGAGTGGAGTAGGCCAAGGAGAAAGAGTCCTTGTAGACCAAACCACTATAAACAACTTGTTGTGGTTTGATCATTTCTTTCCTTATTTACTCTTTACATATTGCTTGCATATTTCATTAACACATCTAAGATCAATATCAATTGATCCTTCAATAAGTTTCAAAACAAAGTTTTTAATTGGTAAACTATTCAACCCCCTTCTAGTTTTCTACACTCTTCATTTATGCTAAAATCTCTTTCCCATGATAAATCGTCAAACGAATCCCCATCAACCGGATAGACATAAGACATCCGCATCATATGCCGCAACTCATTTTCACACTCATGTTCGGCAAACAAATCCCAATCTATCAACCTTGGAACCAAAACTGTCCTATTTTGCAACTTTGACAAACGTTCTCTAAAAGCATGTTTCTCCTCATTGGTGAGATCTTTGAACTTCAAGTTTGCATTCCCTTCAGCCTTCAAGCTATACGTAACCTTCTTCCTTGCATTCCTTTGGCAATACTTGGTAACAATCGGGTTTAGTGGAACCCGTGTCGAACTTGAACAACCTACAACATTTCTCTGTAGAAATCATAAATATAAGTCAATATAAGAGTGTTAGAACAAACAATAAGGTTTATAGAAGCCTCTAAGGTCTAGTACAAAAATCTAAAATTTCGAAAACAGAACGTGGAACCGGATCGGTTGAGGAGAAACCGGTCCGGCTCCTCTCGCGACCAGCGTCCAACCGTTCGGTGGCAGCCGCAACCGAATCGGTTACCTGTTCTGCAGAAGGCTTGGCCTTCCAATCTTCTTCCCACTAGATTCTACTAATTCCAATTCACTCCTAAACTGCATTCTAACATCACCAATGATTCCCACATCCTCAAATTGCTCTTAATTCACATTCAAAGCTTCCAATCATCACATGTCCATCTTGCTTAGAACTATCAATCTTAACTTCAAATCCCAATCACTTATTCTAATCAACAATGTGGCATCTAAAATTCATTAAAAACGCATCATCTACCAACTAGGAATCATCAATTGCAACTTAATTTGATTCAATGGCACAACCTAATTAAATACGAAAATTCAATCATCTAATACTCATTCCATGTTGAATCAATCACTACAATTCTTTTTGCATGCATTCCTATATCAATTACCCACTTAATCCTAAAAGATTACAACTTAATTTGAATTATATCAAAAACCCCCAAATTAGTGACCTAATTTGCACTTCGAGTCAAACACTCTAAATACACCTTAATTAAGTTAATTGATTGCAGATGCTTACTTGTTTAGGTGCCATGATGATCTTCTAAAACTCTTACAATCTTCAAACAACTTCTAGTGGTCGAATTTTGTGAAACCCAGATGGAGGATTAGTGTGTGTGTGTGTGTTTTTCTGGAAAAATGAATTTTTGGTATTTATACTTGTATGCAACCATTTCAGTCATGGACACAACCGTTTCGGTTTGCATTTTTGCAGAATTTTGCCTTTTTCACTTTACTTGGGCATTTTACCTTCCAAGCAACAATCGTTTACTCAAAAATCCGATTAAAGATGCACACAACATTCATCCAACCATTTGCAAATTTCAACAACATATAATCTCAAAAACTAAATCATCATACTTATCATCATAACTTAAACTAAAACTCAAAATGCATTGATTAAATAACTTCAAACCAAAATAATAAAAATCATAAAAATCAAATGAAAAATAAAAATCCCTAAGTGCATAAAATTAAAAGTTCATCAAAGGTGAAAATCAAGCAAACAATTGCTTGTTATTATTTGTTGCATTGTTCTTCTCCTTATCACTCCTCAAATTACTCATGCCTCAAGATATCCTCACTTTGAAATTTTCCGGTCAATTCACGGTATGTTTCGTGAGTTTTGAATTTCCTAACAAATCTTCTCCCATCCGGGCATAGTATATCAAATTTGACGTGCCATTCCCCGTCTCCATCCTCTCTTTTGTAAACACTTGACCCCTCGGGTCCCCATTCCAAATTTTTAAGTTGTACCGATAGAGAACCTAAGAAATCGGTGAGCTTTTTGTTAACAAGGATGTTCTTAAATGGATTGTAGAATGCTTCCACCGCGAGTGCACGTTCTATTTCATCATCAATATCAAAATATGGTGGAGCTAGCGGTCCATACATAGGGTTTCCATGGACATCATGTCCAACTTCAAAACAAGTTAAGTCATCTTCCCCATCAAAGAGTTCTAAATCCTCCATAAATTCCAACACCTTACCCCTAGGCTTGGGATAATAAGTTTGGTTTGAGATCCCATCATCGATTGTCATCGTCCCCCTCCCTATGTCTATAATCGCCCCACATGTGCATAGGAAAGGTCTTCCAAGTAGAAGAGGTAGACTCTTATCAACCGGTATGTCTAAGACTAGAAAATCAGCCAAGTAAGGTTGGTAGCCAATTTGCACTCTTACATTTTTCACTTCCCCCATTGCCTTTGCTTGGGAAATTGTCCGCCATGGTTAGTTTGGAGTGATTTGGTTGTGGTTTACTTAGGCCCAACGTCTTGAATAGTGGATAGGGCATAACGTTGACGCTTGAACCCGTATCCGCCAAAGCATACACCGGAGTGGTCCCGTTAACTTTAATAGGCAAAATGAAGTTACCCGGGTCACTCTCCTTACGTGGCATACCCCGAAATAAGATCCTATCCCTATCCTCATCCGATAGATCTTTATCCTCCAACCTTGCTCTTGCTAACATAACCGCATCTAGCTTTTTGCGGTATAGAACATAATCCTGTAGCACTTCAATTACCGGCTTCTTCTCATTGATTTCGAGAAATTTTTGTTCAAGGTTTGCTAAGATGGCTTCCTTTTGGTCTTGGGTTAAAGGTTTGAAGGTGTTTGGTGAATTGGGTGGTGCAGGTGTGTAATCATGGGTCTTGTTGGTAGATGTGGTAGGAGTTAATTTATTTGATGAGGTTTTCTTTCTACTAGCCTTCCCCATCTTCAAAATTTCCACATTCTCCTTCTCCATGTTAGCACATAATTCCACAAGCATTTCATTCACTCCCTTCTCCTCTTCCAAGTCGGTAATGTTGATTCTCATCTCACCTAAAGCAAAATCCACTTGACATTTGGTTGTCACAAGAAAATCTCGCCCAAAGCATACGTCGGGCTCATCCGCGTTTCCTTCTTCCAAGACAACAAAATCTGCTTTGAAAATATGACCATGGATGTTAATCCGAAGATTCTTAACCATTTTACTCCCATAAGCTTCATAATCCAAACGAACGTGGCCAATTTGATCAAGAACTTTGTCCACAATATAATTTTCACCATAGGCCATGTTTAATTGAGCATCTCATGCACTCACCCTTTCGACACTACAAGGTGTCCCGAACCTCATAAGTGGTGAATCGTACCCCGTTAAAGGTGTTTACGTGAATATCACGACTCTACTCTTTTTGAGCACTTGAACTTTGTTCTCTCCCATTTCTTCCACACATTCCAAATCAATAGCCAACTCCTTCTTACTTTCTTCCAAAATATTCCCAATCTTCTCCAACGAGTTTCCGGTGTCCTTAAACATCTCATCCAAGTTACGTAGGTACTCAGAAATTCCGCTTAAACTATACATAACAAACTATCTAACAAAACAAAACAAAACCAAATACAAACATCCAAATCATTAGCGTTAGAGTTAGTAAAAATTAAAACAAACTACAGAAACATATTCTAAACAAGTAAAGACACTTATTAAGACTAAAAACACAAGCTAAAGCTCAAAATAGAAAAACTAGAAAAAATTTTACCGAGAGCACCAACCGTTTAGGTTGGCCCTCCAACCGATTCACTTGGTGGTAAGCTTCCAGACCAAAATGATCAACCGATCCGGTTGCGGGTTGCAACCGAACGGTTGGAACGATTTTCCAATTTTCTTTTTTTCTTTTTTTTTTCTTTTTTTTGTTTTGTGAAATTAATTAAACCTGTTAATTATAAATTAATTAAAGACAATTAATTATACTTGAACTCCAAATAAATGTGTCTACTCATTATTCTTATTAATTAAAAACATTAATTATGCTAATTAACCAAAAACTACATTAACTAGATGAACTTAACTAATCATTAAAACTACTAAACTAATAAAACTAAAAATTAACTGAATTAATTACTGTAATAAAGACAAGATTACTTAAAAAGTTAAATAAAACTACAAATGACTTAATATCAAAAATCTAAAAATTACTAAAACAAGAACAAACAATCTATAAGACAATCTATAAAAAATCGGAAATGACAAGAAATAAGCTATAAACTATAACACAAACAATAGATAAACTAAAAACTAGAAAAATTAAAGATAAAATAATTTTCCGAGAGCATCAACCGTTTTGGTTGCTCGCGCAGCCGATTCGGTTGGTCCCTAAAACCAAAAAAAATTTTACTTATCAATATGAAATCTAATTTTAATATTACCAATTTTACAAAAACGAAACAAAATCAAAAATATACTCAATCCCCGGCAGCGGCGCCAAAAACTTGATGTGCTTGTCGTGTGCAAGTTTTAAAAATTTATAAACACGAATTATCCGACAATTACTATAAACACATACGAGCAAGTATACTCGTTCGCGATAGCAAAGGTGGGTAAGTCGAGATCGTCCCAAGGGATTTGCTTTTGAATTTGTTTTAAAAGATTGGTAACAAGAAAGCTTTATCAAGGCTCTGTCCAAAAATTATGGTTTTAGTGAAAATCAATATTAAGAAACATATACTTGTGTGTAGTCTATAGGCAATCATAGAAAGTGTTCATGAAGGCTTGGTGTAAACTCTTGATGTGATGCACAAATCATAAGCAAATGATTTCCAACCCATGGTTTATGTTTTGTAAAATCATTTTAAGAACAATAATATATAGGTAATCCTTTCGGTCCTTATCCTAATGATTATCCTTTAGAAAATCCATTTGTTTGTAAAATGTTCTTATTAAACTCGTTCCTGCAAATCTTTCAACCTTTCGTGATGAAAATGTTTCTAGTCTTGTTTCAATAAGTAAACATTGTGGTTGTCAATCACCATATCCCCATACTAGTTTGTCACTTAACTTTTTGGAATAAAACACAAGAGAAATTCTTTCGGTCCTTTTTCTTAAAACATGTTTTACCGACAAATCAAACAAGACTAGTAGTTTTCCAACAAACTCATTTAAACAAGATCATATACATGCATCACATATAAGAACACTAGTATGATTTCCTACATCCTTACACACAAGTATATTCAAGAATTACTCCATGACAATCATAACAAAACACAAGTAGTAACATGGTAATTCAAATAATTCAAGAGAATAGAAATTCATAACAAGTTCCATAGAATACCTAAGCTTTTAGATTACAAGAATTAGAAATTGTGGATTATAGCAACCACACGCCTCCAATCATCTAGTCTTAACCGTACAACTCCGAATGATCAAACAATGGATGAGAATTCGTCTCTCCAACCTCCTGGAAGTTTTACAACAGTAACAAGACTTTTGGGATGAATAATAAGATTTGGTAATAGCTTTGGTGTAAACTATTACACTTTGGGTTGTGACACACCTAGAATACTAAGTCTAGGTTCATTATATAGCTAAAGAACCTTAAATAACTGGCTAAAAACGTCTCATATAAGTTAATAACAGAAAACGATCGGCCTTCAATGATTATGGGGAGTTAAGGCAACATTAAATGACAATTGGTGTAACTCCAGTTAGGGACACCGGATCGGTTGCGTTTTTTCCACTCGCCCAACCGGATCGGTTGCGGGCTCCAACCGAACGGTTGGGCGCCTCTTGTACCCCCAATCTTGACTTTTGTTGAATTTTCTTAATTTGCGCCTTTTTCTTTGTTTTTGCTGATGATTTCCAAGACGAAACTTGATCTTTACTTGTTGTAGATACTTAGAAATCATTGCGCTTCCTAATCATTGAGTCCAAGAGCTTCCTTACTTGACTTCCTTCCTCGGGAATTCTCCAAATGTGCATGAAATCTTCATTTCTTCATCTTTTGCGATACCTGGCTACATTCACATACAAATACGCATCTTTTGCACTTTTGCAACAGTTATGAGTAAATATAGCCGATTATCATACACAAAACCAACAATAACGCTACTAAAAACATATTCATTTTGAGCGTTATCAGCAATCAAAAGAACTAATTGATCCTAGATGAGTAACCTAGTTAAGCTATAAAAGGGGCAAATAAGCACTTCTCATCTGCAGAAGTTGCAGCAGCCTATTGGGGAACTTGCAACCCTAAATAAACTTTAAATTCAACACTAAGGGGCTCTAAAATGCAAAACATGTAAAGATTATACTAGGAACTAACGGTATACTAAAAATTAGGCAAAAATATCAACTAATTAAGCATATAAAAAGCTGATAAAAAGCTACTTTGACTGAATTTGCAACTGCAGACAGAGAAATGACTAAACTAGGTACTTTTAAGATGAAAATAAAGCTACAAAACCAATAAGCTGAATTTTAAAAACTGAAAACAGATTTACACTAGTGACTAATCAACTCATAAAACAACTTTTTATTAATTTTGAAAGAGGTTTGAGCTATAAAAATGACTGAGGAAGAAGCACTTTAGGACTGTTTTGACAATTAATATTAGACTTAACAGATAATGACTAGAAAACTTTAGAACCATAAGAAACTCATTCTAAACTATAAAGCAACTAAGATAGAATGTATTAAACTCAACTTTGAAAACTATAAAGACCTTATATAAACCTAATCAAATTAAGCTACAAGAAAACAATTTTAAGGCATAACTTTATAAAAATTGACTCATAAACTATAATGCTAACTAAATCAACTTAAATCTACTTCTAAAATACTTATGAGATCAACTTAAAGCTATATGAAATTCAAAAAATGACTAAACCTTGAAATTGCCCAAAAACTAACCTTGATCCAAACACCCCTTAACCTGGCTGTTTGGATATTTTTGACAGAACAACTACAAAGCTTGAAGGAATTTGATTGAAAATGACCTATTATAACAAAATGACTTATCTAAATTAATTTTTAAACACTTAAAAAGTTGTAATCAAGCTAAACTTATTTTTTGACTTTTCTGTTTAACGAATTTTGACTTTTGAATAATTTTGAAATTATAGCAAACTTAAACAATAATAATCTCACAAAAGCTATGATAAGCTGATGTGAGCTTGTAAGAACAGTAAATGTAGGCTTAAAATAGATTTAAAACAATAACAGTGCTTAAAATGTAAATGGCAAGGAATTTAAAAGACAAAGCAAATTGAATTTAATAAGAGTGACATTACAAATTTAAAATGAAATTACTACTACATTTAAAAACTATTGAAAGCAATAACAATAAAAATGGCAACAACTTTCTAAATACATGAAAATTGAACAATTAATTCTTGTGATGAGTGGGGGTTTATATAGCTTAGCCAAGAGGGTGCTAGGGTTTCAGAAGCTCTCATCTCAGCCTTACATTGCATCCTTGCATCATCAAAACGCCTCAAAGCCCTTGAATCATTGTGGTGACATGTCTCCTCCAATCACAGGGTGGAAATTGCCATCCTGGCATTCCTTGTACATGTCAGCTCTAAAGTTCCTTAGTACAAAGCTTGGGTGAGGGCACTGAGGTCAATTCAGGTGAGGAAAATGAGTGAATAGTAGTACTTTGGTTTGGCGAGGTAAGGGTGTTTTGGTATTATTAAATTAGGTTTGACCAGGTATGAATTGTTTTGTTTGACTTGGGTCTTTTGGGGGAAAACGGGTTGAAAGGGTTGGTAACCGGGTAATTGTATTATTATGGATATGGGCTTGGGATATTTGGGTTGGAAATGGGTGTAGTGGGTATGTTTTATTTGGGTTGGGTCTGGAATTGGATTAGTGTAATATTTATATCCAGATTTGCATTTAAGAGTGTAATTAACATAAGGACCAATGTTTCCAAATGTTGAATTCAAAGGACTAAAGGTGTAATGTAGGTAATGTTGGGGTTTGATTTGTAACTATGGATAATATGAAGGGTAGATTGGTAAATGTGGATAATGATGAGGGTAAATTTGGAAATATTTCAAACATGATCCAAAAACCCGTAAAACTGAATCCCCGACTCTGGCTTTTGCTCTCTTTTCATTCTTGTGCTCGGTTTTCTTCTGTTTTGTCTTTTCTTTATCTGTTTTGTGATATCAGTACCTACACATGCATAAACTCAAGAAACATAAAGATATTAGGCATTAATGGCTCATTTTTGGTTTATTTGGGTCGGTTTTGATAAAGAAAAGGTATATGTTTTCACATATACGAGTTACCATTCTGTGTTGTAGTTGATTATGCATTAGCTTGTGGAATTGCTTCATCATCCTGTAAGCTTCTTGCTTCCATTTTCTTCAATTGATCTTTGCTTGTTTCTTATTTTCTCACAACCTTCAATCGTCCTGGAAATGAGATAGGTGGTACATATGGTATGATACTAGGTAAATCACGAGGAACCGGCTCCTCGTTGACTTCTTTCATCTTTCCTACCGTTGCTTTGATAGTTCCAACCGCATTCCTTTTACTTTCCAGGACCTTTTGGTTTAATTCTTCAAGTTTAGCCTCCAAACTTTTCCTCTTAGCGTCGAGCTTCTTTAAATTCAAGTCCGTGCCCTCCTTGAATTTCCTAATCCATTCGTCATTTGAGTCGTGCATCCTTTTTAAATTATCACAGTATTTATTGATGGTTTCCTCCAATGACTCTATATACCTGACCTGCTCATATGATTTGCATTCTTCTCGGAGAGAATGCTCTTTCATAGCATGAATGTATTCCTTAACCTTCTTCATATCACATCCAAGTTTATCAACTCTTTTGGTGATATCACCAATGTCATTCAAGCTATTTCTAGTTGTGGCCCAAGTGGTTGCTCCATCGTACCAATTTCATGAATGGTCTGCCATCTTTTGAATTTACCTAAGGGATTGTGCTGGTGGTATCATAGGGATCGGCCGTTGAGAGTCGAGCATTTGGCGGGTAGGGATGTTTAAACCATTGTAGATAATAAGGACCATCTGATGGTTGCTGATATCATCCGTTGGGAATCTGTAAAGAAGGTCATTATATCTTTCCCAAACTTCATCTATCGTTTCATCCACATCTTGTCTAAAACTCCTTTTATCTTCCATCTTCTTGGCAATCTTTGAAGGAGGACAATATTTCCGAATAAATGCTTTGTCTAAAAGAGTCCATGTATTGATTGACCTAGTAGGAAGCATGTACATCCATCTTCTGGCTGCACCTGTAAGTGTGATTGGAAACACTCTAAGCATTAAAGCATCTTGAGTGACTCATGGAGTGTGGAAAAGATCTTCGATCTCTAATACTCTTCGCACATGCAGGTGGGCATCTTCATTAGTTCCCGCAAAAAACTTGTGTCTGAGATCCTTCATAAACTGGCTATTGATCTCAAAGCTTATAATGTTACTAATTTCGGGACTTACCACGCCCGATCTTTGGTTACCTTGAGTCAAAGCCATGTATTCCTTCATAGTGAGCATGTCAAAATCTGAATTTCTCGTATCCTGAAATATCAAAAACAAACAAAAACATAAAAGAAAGGAAAAAAAACTAAAAAAATAAAAGAAAATAAAGCTATAAAAGAAAAACCTATATTAAAATCCTAAAAAGCACCCCGGCAGCGGCGCCAAAATTCTGATGCAGGATTTCCGACCAGGATTTAATATTTATAAGTCTCGTTTACCTAAGGTCTACCTATTGCACTAACAAGCAGTGAACCCGATCGTGCATAGTATAGAAAGTGGTAAAGCCGAGGTCGTTCCCAAGAGCTATGTAGATGAAGATCCTATTAAGTCTAATGTCACGGTTTTTAAAAGGTTAATGCTGAATAAAAAATTAAACTAATAAGCAAGAAATAAAATGCGAAAAATAAATTGAGGTTGTAAACGATAGGGAGAAAGTGTGCTAACCTAATTATTCATCCTATCATGTTATGTCTATATTTTCTACTTACTTCCTATTGATTCAAGTGGGGTTCAAGTCGCTATGACATCATTTGTTCAATTCATCATAGCCTATCAACAAAGGTTCCTACCCAACCTCAAAGGTTTACCCTTTGGGGAGTCGAGGGTCTCAAGCAACCTAAGCCAAGTCATTAAGTACCCTACATGCAAGATTTGAAAAAATGTGTGCCCGGGCACTAGCATCTTAGACACACATCCCTAACTTCTTAATTTCATCCTTCCGAATGGTAATCTTTTGGTCAATTCGCACAGGAGGGATTGGTAGTCTTTTAGTCAATTCTTACGAACCTTCTCTACCTACTTACTTAGGGTATTTTGGTCAATTCTCCAAAGCAAATAAATACTACCGCAACTCAAAACTACCGAAGCTAGGGTGACTACTAACGAACTATGCATGTATACACTAGAAACAATTATAGAAGAACAAAAACATAAACAATACAATCAAGGAATCATAACTAGGCTAGCACCAAAGGTGCTTAGCCAAACATATAGTAAATTATACCAACAAAAATGAACAAAACATGAATTGAATTGAACATATTGTTTGATGCAAATTACTTGATGTAGAGCTAATAACGATGATGATTACAAGTGAATTCTTCCTTGAAAGATGGGTTGGAACTGCTGGAAATTGCCCTGGAGTGGTGCCCTAGTCGACCCTAGGAGAGGGGGAAAAGAGATGCCCTAATGTGCAGAATTCGGGCTCTATTTATAGAGTTTGAAATGGTTACGGTGTAACAAACTTTAAGTTACTCCGTAACCTTATTTATGGCGTAACTAAAGTTTTAGTTACTCCTCCGTAACCTCAGTTATGGCGTAACTAAAGTTTTAGTTACTTCGTAACCTCAGTTACGCTGTAACTAAAGTTTTAGTTACTCCTTAACCTCAGTTATGGCGTAGTTGAGTTTTAAGGTTATGGCATAACCTATTTAGCTTTTCGTAATAGCAATATTGCAACTTAGGCCCTTGAGTTCCTTCATTCCATTGATAGAGACCAACAGATAAATGTGTTAATTGAGCACCGAACTTAGTAGTTGTAGTAATATTACGGCTTAACAAAATCACCGGGTTACGTTGTAATTCTTCATCCGCGTATACTTATCCACTCTTTAATTCTTTCTACGGTGTAACTAAATTACCAAGTTACGCCGTAGCCATCACATTAATAATTACGGCGTAACCTTAAGATTTGGTTACGCCGTATCCTTCTTGCCATCATATTTACGCCTTAACATCATTAAGCAGTTACGGCGTAATGTTCACACATAATACTTTGGCCTTCGTAGTATGACTTATGGCGTAAGTCAATCACCCACTTACGCCGTAACATGTCTTCAGAATATATTTTTGCATATGTTTGGCCTTTTCTTGTATCTTTTTCGCTTCAACGCCTCATTTATCCTGAAATGTAAATATGAACGAATATGAATGAAGTAAGTACCCTATTTATATAAATGAGGCAATAAACAGGGGAATTTGATATGTAAAATATCAAGAAATTTGATGTTATCAATGATTTAAAAAATGATTTATAATAATTAAATTATAAAAAATACTAAATGGTTTTGGAAAAATATGAAAAAAAACAAGAAAAGTACTAAATGATAATAGGAATGTAGGAAAATTAAAAGCAATGAAAAAGCTTTTCAGGAATAAGTTGTTAAAAATCTAAAATTGAAATTAAGCTAAAAGCTGAAAACGTAGTTAAATCATAAACCTTGCATGAATACAAACTTAAGACCCTAGGGCGCGTATGGTTAATTGTGTGTGGTGTGAGGTGTTTAAAGGCTAGAGGTTAGGGGTTCGAGCCTAGCTCACCCCTGATTTCCCCTTTTTATTTTATTTTTGAAAATTTCTTTTTGGAAACTTTTTATAAGTTGAATACAAAAGTTTTGTGAAAACAACTTTTTTAAAACTTTGAAATAAGCTATGGATTAAGCTGTTAAGGGTTAACAGTTTAGAGATTAAGCTAAACACAAACACACCTAAACTGTTTGGACTAATAAGCGTCTACGAGCTTAAAACTAAGTCTAATAAGCTAATATTGACTAAAAGAAATCCTAATGAGTTGTTCTAAACCTAATAAAGCTAACCAAATAAGCTAAAAAGCTAAAAAAAAATAATAAAAAAATAAAAAAATAAAAAAAAACTAAAATGAGTCAGAGGCACCATCTTCTTGCAACTTGACCCTAAGGGTGCTTTTTAAGCAGCTGAAAAAGCTAGTTAATGAGCTCAAAAACCTAAATTGAGTTCAAACATATTGAGATATATTGACAAGGATCATATAAAACCAATTTTGAATAAATTTGAGGCTTATGTTGACCTTCAAAAGTAGCTGATAAGACAGCTTCTCAGAAACTGGTTTTTAACGTCTTTGACTTTTTGAAAAACTTTTGAAAATGCAATTTTGACCTCAAATCCTTTTTGAAATGTAACTAAAACATGAAAACAGATATTTTATACTAGTTTTGAACAAAAGATAGCAACACTAAAGAGCTTTAGATGAGCTTATGAGATAAAGCTGATAAAACTGTTTTTAAAATTAAGAAATTTTGAAAACTAAAATTAGACTACCTAACTAAGCAAGATTGCTTAAAACAACTATAAAAACTACCACTAAAGCTGAATTGAAGCTAATCTAAGAAGGTTTAATGACCAAAACTTGTTTTAACTAAAAAAATCCCTTATACCAAACACCCATTTATGGTACTGTTTTGGTTTTTAAACTATTTTAGACCTTTTAAAGCCAAGATTTTGAAAGACATATATTGGACTAAGTTTAAAAACATTTAAAAGTAAATAAGAGAACTGAATAAGCAATTTAAATAAGCAAACAAGTATAAGCTAATATTTTTGGATTTTTAGAATTTTTGTGAAAACTTTAAACAAATGAGTTAAAAGAACTATAAATAAGCAAAAAATAGCATTAACAAGCACTTTCAAACAAGAAATAAGCAATATTAAGCACTTAATAAGCAATAACCAAAATAAGCTAAATTTGAATTTTGATAACTTACAAATGCCTTAGCTAAACAAAGGCTGTAAATGCTCTTAGAGATTATCTACAAGCTCTAGCTTGTTACAAACAAGCTAGTAAGACACCATAAGCCCATCCAAATCCGGCTTATCATCCATAAAGCTTTTTTAGGTGATTTTTGAGAAAAAGGACTTAAACCTTCACAAGCTATGGAAAAGCTTAAAAGGTCAAGTTAACAACTTCTATGAGCTTATAGTAGCTTATAAAACACTTTTAACTATAAGTAAACATGAATTTAAAAGAAAGACAGATTCTCAAACTTAAAACTCAACTTTCATTTAAACTTGAAAAAACTCTTACAATACTTGAAAAGGAAATGCACTAAATTAAAATGTAACAAGACATAAAGCTTTAAACTTAAAATAAAACTTTAAAAAAACTAAAACTAACTACTCACTACTACCTTTGAAGGCTTTACATAAGGACCTATTAATACTACTTCTAAAACTAGGGTTTCCTCTTGTCTTTGTGCTTGTTTACTGAGCGAGAATGAGCAATGAGTCAACTTGTGCTTTTTTTGGCTCCAATCAAAGTCTTTGATTAATCTTGGAGCCCAAGTCCTTGAATAACAACCATTGGATGGCTTTTTATCTTCAACACCAATGGGAAGAGGGGGATAGTCAAGCTGGAGCTGAGCATGTAACTTAGTTTTGTTGTGTTCGAGATTGAAAGTGATAGGAAGAAAAAGGTCCACAGTGGTTGGCGCGTTTTTATTTCTACCCTAAATTTTACTTGGGTTAATTGGGTATAAAGGGATAAAATGGGTTAGGGTAGATTAGGTTTGGGCTTGGGGTAAAAAGTAAGGGTAATTGGCTTGCGGAATGGGTTGGATCCGGATAATGGTTTTATTTAGGTTTTAGGATTAGTTTAGGTTTAGTGTAATGTTTAGGTAATTTAGGGTTTAGGGTTTAGGTTTAGGATTAGGTTTCGGGTTCGGTTTTCCATGCTCATTCCAAAAATGCATCCCGGGGTTGACTTTGACTCCGTTTGACTTGATCAAATGCAAAACGTTGTCAAGTTGATAAAAAAATGTCCGTTAACGCTCCGTTTTCAATCCTTTTGTACCTATGAGACATAAAAAACAATCCAAGGATATTTGCAATATAATTTGATATATTTGATTGTTTTTAGCCATTTTTCCGGGTTTTACGGGTCTAAAATGATGAGTGAATGAGTACTCATCAATATCGTATGAGCAGAAAACTATTTTTAGAAATAGTTAAAGGTATTGAAACTTATACTTCCAATCCTCTTCCTGACCATTTTAATATTTTTGAAGTCCGACCCAATTGTACGGGTCTAATGAGTTTTAGTGTTATTGTGAGATGTACTTCCGTCATACGCCAATTGGCATGCATCACAACACCTGATGCATCTGATGAATATCTAAAAATGGGTGAACATTCTACTCGCGATTATTTAGATATATTTTCTAAGTTCATTATTGATATGTATATGCTCGAGTTTTTAAGAAGACCAGACTTTAACGACAATCAAAATATATATGCAACACATGAGAGGGTTCATGGGTTTCCAGAAATGCTTGGAAGCATTCATTGATTGTATGCGTTGAGAATGGAAAATTTGTCAGAAATCATGGCACGGGCAATATAAATGAGGTGATAAAAAAATACCCGTTTATAATGCTTGTAGCTAATGCATCGTACGATTTGTGAGCATGCATTTTTTAGGGTAGCGGTTGCGAATAACGATATTAACGTTTAAGATAATTCTCCATTAGTCGACGACCTAATTGATGATATGTCCCCTAAAGCTTCGTTTCAAGTAAACAAAACTACATATGCCAAAGGGTATTACCTAGCTGATGAGATTTACCCACAGTGGGCAATTTTGTTAAATCATTTACGGTAGCACGAGACGAGAAACATGGACACTTTAAAAGCGACAAGAAAGTGAAAGAAAGGATGTTGAACGAGCTTTTGGTGTCCTCCAAGGACGTTGGGGTATTATACAACAGCGTACGCGTCAATACCAATCAACAAAATACGAAGAATCATGTATACTTGCATCATATTTCATAACATGATTTTGAAGGATCAAAAGTTTCCGATAAATGACTGCAACGACTTGTACATTAGTCCGCAACCAAATATAGGTGCAAAATACATCGACGAAAAAGCAAAGAATTATGCAATAAAGGAATACACACAAGTCTTCTACGAGATCTTATGGAGCATATTTGTCAAAGACATCAACAACAAGAAAATTAGTTTAATGATAATTTGATGTATTTTTCAATTCTCGTATTATATTTTTTTTAATTGTCATATTATTTTTTTTGTTTTGTATTGTAATTTGTAAAAAAGTGGTGTTAATTGTGTTATGAGTCATAGGGTGTTTTTGGGTGTTGGTGTTAAAAGTGAGAATGATGATGTGGTGCTGATGTGGCGGCACTTTTTGATGTTGATGATGTTACTACACTTAGAGCTCTATAGCAAGTTGTAGGTTCAGAAAAGTCCAAAATACGCGTAGAAACAAAGTAAGCATGTTGTAAATATCAAGAAATGTCTATGCTACTCTTTCTTGCTACTCAATACGTCTCAAAATAATAGTCCATGTTTTTAAGTTACAAATTAATTATTCAGTACTAAAAATATGTGGAGAATTCTACTCGAGTTTATCATATTATTCTTATTTGAAATTATTATTATAATGTTTAAAGAATATATTAATTAATTAGTTAAGAATAAAAAATGTCAACATTTTTGCAAATTAATATTAAAGGTTGATTTGATATACTTGCTAAAATTACTTTTTTATGGTATAAAAATGAATGTCGTATTACACTTTTACATCATCAGCATTGAACTTATTAAGCTATGATGATACACCAAAGAAGTTGATTATTCAACTAAGATGTCGTTTGTTTATTAAGAGACTCTGATTTTGAATCTGATTCGCACATTTTGATTTTAAATATGTGATGGAATACTCTGAATCTGATTCAAATAATGTTGTTTGTTTGTTTTTTTTTTTATACTAGGCGAGTACCCGCGCCTGGCGGCAGCGGTTCCTAGCGGCAGACAATTAACGATATACAATATTGCGGCAAGTGTTTCGTATAATATTCAAAATAGAATGTGAAAATATCAAAATGTAATTGCAAACGGTTGTAACATGTGATAATAAGAATTTTTTGCTATAGTTGAATTATCGCATGTTAAAACCGTTTGCAATTACATTTTAATCTTTTCACGTTTTATTTTGAACGTTATATAAAACACTTACCGCAACAACATATGTCGTTAACTGTCTGCCGTTAAAAACCTCCATTACTATGCACGAATACTCGCCTAGTTATATATATCTAAACATTTATGAAAGACTAAGAAAGAATCCAGCACATTCCACAATCATATTGTCTTTTATATATTCTTCAACTGATAAGATGTATAAGCAAATGATTTAAATCAGCGTATCAAATGGATTACAACAACTATGAAACAAAAATACTAAATAGAACCTCAATATGATATTGTAAAATGATTTAAAGTTCAAATTCTGCTTACACATGTGAGATAAATTTGTTACGTATATATTATGAGATAATTACCGCCATTGAACTAAAATAAAAAAAACATATATATTTTAAAGAATCGTCAAGACAATTAATCATTTAATTAATATGTTATATATGTTACAAAATCATAAATTTGTCATAGAAAGCTTAATAAGCAGACCAAAACAAATCTATTGATTATAAGAAAATAATTCATGTTAAACATGCTTAAAATTTCACAATGTTAATATGTATGTTAGCATTAGAGTTAATGATTGGTATTAATTTATTCATAAACATGATTAGTATCTCCGAAGCATATGGAAAGATTGTATTGATTTCATGAAATAATAGAAGTGTCCCACGCCAAAAAATCTCTACTTCTCTTAACCTTTCAACCCCATATTAAATGATCAGAATAGCTAACAATAAAAACTAATATATTTGATACCAAAAATAAAATAAAAAATGACATGCAACGTGTTCATTTTGTTGCGTGCATTATAAACTTCTTCCTATCGAGTGTTGACGAATGAGGGTTATCGCTATTTATGTTATTCGGGCACGGTGATTTTTATCAGATGTATATGGCTTAATCGACATATTTATGTTATAATATTTAGTCAATTTTTTGCATTCTTGCATTTCTAAAATATGTATATGGCTTAATCATGTTCTTTTTTCTCCATCACTAAATTAATTGCGACGACTATTTTACACTTGCCCTTATTTGATACTCCATATTTATATTTATTTCCGGATCAACCATTGAAATTTTAATATGAAGATCTAGTTAGACTTTTTTTCCTATACTAATTCCATCCGATTGACACTTTTTTTTTTCACATTGTGATTACTTTATTTTCATAATAGAACCAAAAACACAGTAGCCTATCTGACTCAAATAAAAATAAAACCTTAATGCCCCATAATCAAACTGGACCCACAAGTCAATAAGATACCAAAAACCAAACACAATATTGGTGCAACAGGCTCATTTTTATAATTTTGCTTGTCAACATGTTTATGCTTTTGTGTGCCTACTTTGTTGCAGGAGTGTATATGAAAACAATAAAAAGAGTTCATATGCCAAAGAAGCTGTGGGAAAGAATTAAGTTGCCCAGAATTATGAACAGGCGCAAAATTATCGACCAAAATCTGGTATACAACCTTGCCATATATAAAGTTCTTTATATAGGCATTTGGAAATCCGTTGTCATATATAAAGTTTGAAGTTTGAAATTTAAATTGAAGAGATGGACAAAGTTTTCCCGCCACGTGTCTAAAGAGATGAATAGTTTCCATTAGTGTAATAGCAATCGTTTCCATTATTGACATTGACAAAGAAAGAATGAAGAGTTAAATAGTCGCCTACAATAGCCTTTCATGTAGTGCAACTTTTATATTTTGTCAACATTCCATTTGAATTTCATTTCAACATTTTTCCTAGCAAGAGTTTAATACTTGCCCTACAATAGCTTTCATATAGTTGAGTTTACGCATGGTGCAATTCCTTTTATAGTTTTGTCAACATTTACAATTCTTTTTATTTTTGTTTAACCGCATGGTGCAATTCCTTTACATTTAACATTTCAACATTTCATTACCTTAACCATTTTCAAAAATCAACTTTTCAACATTGACCAACTTTTCAACATTCAACATTCAATAGTTGACTATTTTTCCTTTTTAAATAACTAGACAAGTACCCGCGCCTAGCGGCAGCGGTGTCTAGTTTTCTACAAAATTCCGACGACTCATAAGTTTCTTTCAACATAGTGTATTTGTAGCATTAGAGAATCATTTTCGAATAACTATAATTATGATGCGTGGTTGCATAGCAGTAGAAATACACAATTTTCAAGAAAATTATGTGGAGTCGATCTAAGTATGGGAGTATATTTTCTAATAAGATTGTTTTAAGTTATTAAGATTTTAGTAATAATAGATTCAAACATTACAAAAAGCAACGGTATTATGTAGTTGACAATTTTTTATTGTAATTTAGAGGTATAGCCAACGTGTGTGACCGCCTTTTCTTGCTTTGTCGGTAACTTAGGCAGTGATAACTATTTTTTTTACATGTGTAGCGTTTATCATTTGGCGTGTGGCTTTTAAACTTGTAATCTTACAAATTATCACCATAATAAGATTATTTTGTACTATCAATTTGCATATATATTTAAGCATTGTTCAAAGCTATTTGTTTGGGGTAAAAATATTATCGCTAAAGTGAACAATACTATTTAATTTTTTTGATTCTAATAAACTTACATAACATTATTGATATACTGGACAAAAGGCAATACAATATATATTAACTTTTAAAAGACGATTCATATATGCTAGTTCTTTAAGTGGTGCAAGACCAACATTTTTTAAAACAACGTTATACAAATGACAAAGCACATGTGTCAAAGCAAAATAAACAACAAAAAACTATAATTACTTGGTCTCTCATTTTTCAAAATTTGTCACAGGTTCCACAACTACTTCATCATTTCTTAAATAATTTTGTCAAATTTGAAACCCGGTTCGACCCAGGTGGTTCAACAGGTTGAACCATTCCGGTCAAAAAACAGGTCGATTTAAACCGAGTCAACCCGACATGTTAGGTAAAAAACAAGTCAAATTAAACCGGGTCAACCCGTAGGGTTTGAAGCGTCCCGGGTCAACCCGATTTTCTATGTGTATTAATAGTTTCCTTCTAAAATATATATCTTCAACATTTCCTCTTTTAGTTTCCACTTTTCACTTTTTACTTTTTGGTTTTTCCTTTATATATGGTATATAGCAGGGACCCGCGCGTTTCGGTAGCGGGTACCCTGTGACGATTAACCGGAGAAATAGATCTCGATGAGAACTGATTCACCAATTTATATCGGTTTCAACGGGTCTTCTTTGGTTCATTTTCGGATGGCTTTAATTGGTTAGCCGAACCAGTGGCGACACCGATTCCCGGTTGAACACGTTGGTCCGGTTCGGTCCGATTTTCAAAAGTATATGTAACATCAACTTGTTAGCTTGTATAAAGTTTTGTGTGTTTTATTAATTTGTATAATTTGTATAATAACATGTACTTTTCATTTTAGGGTGTTTTAAAAATAACATTAATTAGTGTGTTTAATTATTTTATATTTTGGATTATGTTGTAGCTTCTTTAAATTGTACGTTATGAAATATTTATTGTATTTTTAGTAAGGGGTGTTTTAATTGGCTATTTTTAATTTGGTAGATGTGCTTTTAATTGGTTGTACAATGTGAATAAATGATTGTACTTTTAAATAATGGGGTGTTTTAATAAGAGTATTAATTACACTATGTATTTCTCTCTCCATTGACCAATCTAAAATTTTTCAACTTTTCAAGTTTCAACTTTGACTGTTTTTCTATTATATGTAACTAGGCGAGTACCCGTGCCTAGCGGCATCGGTTTCTAGCGGCAGATAATTAACGATATACGATATTGTGGTAAGTGTTTTGTATAACGTTGAAAATAGAACGTGAAAAAGGATGAAAATGTAATTACAAACTGTTGTAACATGTGATAATTCAACTCTAGCAAAAATTCTTAACATATATCAAACGACATAGAAAAATATTTAATGAAACTTAAAATAAAATATTACATCAATTATGAAATATTAACTAACACATGTTACTCGTCACGTAAAACTTCTTGATACACGACATTTGAGGTATAGATTCACCTTGACGGAACTCTTTGGTGGTTTAACCAATACCTTTGTTGTTCTACGAGATATCCTCTAGACAATGTCACATAAAGTCGGCCATGAGAGAAAACAGAATCTGGCAAATAGACACCCACATTTGGAATTGTTTGGCCCTGAGCTTTATTAATAGTCATCGCAAAGCTAAGGCGCACGGGGAATTGTGTTTTCTTTAGTTTGATAGGGAACATGTCTACCCATATTTGATCCATTTTGGCAGTTGTAGCTCCAGCAAGTTGTTCGACATCGACATGAACATCAATTGTATTAGAGCTTGTACGTGTTGCATTCTGAATTTGTCTATAAAACGATAGCATGCGTAAACAACACATAAAAGATTCTTACAAATACTCGTCAAAGACAAAACCAAAGCAATAATTAAGAACGGTAAACCCTAACCCTAACGAGTTAGGGTTTATTCGACCATTAAATAACTTAACACGACAACTGTCATTAGTTGTTTTGGGTTTTAACATATACTACTACTGTTGTTCGACTATTAATCGTTATTGAATATAATTGTCATTGCACTTGGATCTACTTATATACAACAACCTAAGCATGAACTTTATTTGAATCTATTCTATTAAGCGATTCGAACAAAACACAGAACCATAGGAACAAATGTATATTTGAATCATCCTTAGCATCCCTCGTGCACTAATAGATTTTCGAAAAAACCTTTCACATATGATATAAGATCTAAGTTGCATAAAATGTAAAAATATCTATTAATAGAGATACACATGAATGGCCAAAGAAAGATTAACTTTTCATCAGAAAATGCAACATATATACATGATCTTCATCTTTCAATCTTAATAATCCAAATGAAAGTGCCTATAGACCGTTAAAAAAAAAAAAAAAAAAAAAAAAAAAAAACGGCATGTTATAACATTCTAAAGTTGGTCAAAAATTAAAATTAAATTATGTTAAGCTTAAGTTAATTCCGTAACCACTTCTACCCCAACCTGAAAACTCTAGTATGTCGGATTCATAGTAAAAAAGCAATGAAGAAACTTGGTAGAACATACATTCATGGTTGTGCAAGAAAAGCTTGTACTCATCAATAATTATTGTTTCGAACAACATAAACAAATACGTGTATATTAACGAAACCCTAACTACAAAAAATAAAAACTCGAAACCCAAAAAGTGGTAATGAAAAACAGATTAGATTGTGGAGCAGGGTTGGGAGGGGTTGAAGCTGTAAAAAAACAAACAATATAAGAAGATATTAGATGTCGTCCACAGTTACAAGAACGAAGCAAAACAAACAAGAAAGAATTAGCAAACATACACAAACACGAAGCAAACAAGAACGAAGCATGATAAATGTCACAACAACACGAAGCAAAGCATTTCTAACCTCAAGATCATCATCAACATTTCTTTCATTTTTGCATTTCTTTATATAGGCAATAAAATACAATATAACAAATCATTCATATATTTATAAGTCAACCGTGTGTGTAGTAAAATAATTCAATATAACAAATCATTCCTATATATTTATCATGGGACAGAAGGTTAATAGTTGTCATGCATAGTTGCCATGCAAATCAATATAGTCAACTATGTGTTAGGTTAAGGAATTCAATATAGTCAACCGTCTGTTAATAGTTGCCATGCAAATCATTCCTAACAATTCAAAGTTAAACGTGTAATGTAAACAAAGTTGCCATGCATAACAGTTTGAGTAATATTCAATTTCAATATTCAATTTCAACTTTTCACAAAACATTGACTTTCAATATTCAATTTCAACTTTTCACATTCACCTTTGACCCTTTTTCCATTTAAGATAGTAGAGATAGAGATATAGATAGAGATTTGCATGATTAGAATACAAAAACTAGGTTATAAATCATTAAGAGGAAACAATATCCATTTCTATTTATTGTTTGACAAGAGGTTTAAACCTCTTAACGCGTTTAAATAAAAGGAGAAAAACAAATATTCTTAAGAGCTCTTAACGATTCTAATTTATAGGTCATTTAAAACTACCAAATGATTTTATTAAAACAAACACAGCCTAAGACTCAAACATACAGTCAACTACTAGAATACCATGGACGGACAACAATTGAGTCTGTCAAACACTACCGCACATGAAAACCTGACTTCATATACGCATAGCGTCAATGAACAAGTACTTAATTTGATCTTTAAGGCCTTCTCCATTTGTGTAACTATCATCATTGTGATATATGGTTTCCTCCATCCGTACCATGTTAATCCCAACCATTATAAGATGCATTGGAACATTTTTTGTCACGAGGGACTCTCGGTTTATATCTTTCCACGTATCTTCAAGTTTCTTGTGCAACATATTGTAGGCATATTCCTCCGTCACATCATATTGCTTGATGTAACTTTCAACACTTGATGGGAAATGTTTTCGTTCTTGCTCCTTCTGCATATTCATTGACAAAACTTATTTGTCTTACATAAATTATTACGAAAATTAGAAACAGCAAAGTAAGTAAACTATACCTTGTGGCCAAAGATATCATTTATATGTCTACCAAATACCGTAACATATTTGAAAATCGGGGGATTGGTAACAGCCCATTTGATCGCCTCTTTTGTGACCGTATTTCCCATGCCAAGAAAACATGATGAAATAAGCGAATCAGCATTACCTGTCTTGTACGCAATCGATGCATGCTCTTCTACTGTTAGTATGTACCCCTCATTTACGCATTCCAATTCCATCATGTAGGCTTTAACAAGGTCTTTCATCTAAATATGTAGTATGTCATAAGGTATATACAATTACATTTAAATGAGCTATCTTAATTCAAAATAGCTATCATGAAAGAAAGTTGTGTGAACGTACAGACTCTTTGGCCCAATTCATCAGATCTTCTTTTCCCTCAGCTGCACTTAAGTCTTCCATTTCTTTGTAGAAATCCATTAGCTTTTGGTATATGAGTTTCATGTATTCTGGAAGCATATCCAAGCATGTAATCGACCACCTAAGATTTTGTTGATTGATTTGATCAATTAATACATATTTATACTATTCAAGACTATAGAGTCATGATCATTAGTCTAAGTTAGTATTTGTGTACATGTGCAGGCAATTTATGTAAATGGTGCATGTTCGTACCTTTGAATCGCATCATTAAAGATCTTAAGCTCTTCGTAAGTACCATAACCATCGAAGGTGTCATCAATACACGTTATCATTGCGATAAGCTTTGTTGTGAAAATTCTAGCACGAGAATATTCTGGATCACCACATACACCTAGTGCCCAAAAGTAGCCTTCAACCAGTCTATCTCTTACATAGGGTAAATTAGTCGGGGCATCGAAATCTTTCCACCACCTAGTATAAGTTAATAAACATGTACAAGGTTATGGAAGTATATATTGGTCTTTAGTAATGATTAGGAAATTAGAAAGAGCATAACAATAATGAGAAAGGAAAATTCAATAAGGGCAAGTATAAGGTTAATATGCATGTACCTGGAAACTTGGCTAAGCTCCTTCTTGTTCAAGGATTGAAGCAAGTTGAACCCTAACTTGGCAAGTTTAAGTAAGGATGCATTATGAGATTCTTGTTGTTCGTAGAAAGGGATATAGCGCAACGCCTCTAGCCTTGGGGTCTTTTTCCTTAAAGGTTTCTTTAGCGCCTCCGTTATTTGGGTTGATAGAGTAGAGTTAAGAGTATTCTCTCCTATTTTCTCAAGACGTGATCTTGTAAATACAAGTGCATCATCAAGTACAATTTCACCTTTCACCCCCATATACGCCGCTTCATACAACTCAAGCATGCCTTGCACATCATTGGCCAAAGATTCCTTAAAATCTCCATTTTCATCCTTATAGTTATTGAAAATATCTGTGGCAATTAAAAAAAAAAAAACCGTTAGCAATTGTTTGCAGTATTATTTTAAACGTATATGGATACACTCATACTCACCACATGAAACATAAAACCCTTGTTGTCTCATGAGTCGAAACCAAAGCGAAGAGCTACCGCCGCTCCATTTATTACCATATGCATCATAAAGGGCTTGTAAGGCATTCTCAATCTCCACTTCAAAATAATAAGCTATACCAAGGCGTTGGATAGAATCAATCAACTTCAGCAAATTAGTATGTTCTACTGGATCATCCAGGGCTACCTTTATATCTTTCCGCACTTTTTGTATCAAATCTTCAATTGTTTCTTCCACCCCGGCTTGTACTACCTGCTACATATGTTGAAAATGGTCATTAGAATTGATATAAAGATTGAAGCACATAATATATAAAGTAATATATGTACCTCGTCATAGTTGAGAAACTGATCACCCCAAATGCTTGGAGGAAAATTGGCAAAGGGGCGATCAATGACTTTGTTTGCTCCGACCGCGCTTTTCTTATAAGCATTTGGTGCAGGAAAAAATCCCTGGCGGGACACGCTCCTGACACGCACACACGGAACATCAAAAATTTGGGATCTACTCGCCCCTTCTCGGCCTTTGATTTCGGAGAAAAACTCTGGATGCTCATCCCAGACGTGGCAAGCATTTTGAGTAAAAAAAAAAGAGCTGTTTGCAATGTGTAATGTTCTGATTATGTAAAAGTGAAATTGATATGTGGTTTAAGAGTGATTATGTAATAGATTAATTTGATGATAATATGAAAATGCTTGATAAAATGTTGAAATTTTTTGCAAATCCTTATGCGCTTATTAACTACTCCGTAGTTTTTAAGTTGAGTTGGTCTTTGGTATAACTTGAGGCTATTTATAACGTGTCTATAAGGATGATGTCACAAACTATATTGAGTGATGATGTCATAAATAATATTAAGTGATGATGTCATATGAAAAAAAGTTGTTAGGGTTTGTTTCTCGAAAAAAAGTTGGTCTTTGGTATTATAATCTTTTCATCCATTCATCTTCCGTGGATCTCATCTATCTCATAAAACACCACATAATTCAAATCAGTTTCGTCATATTTTTTCTGATCACAAATTGGAATTTAATATGTGTAAGTGATAATGGAGATTTCTGGCTGATGATGATGAACAAAATAACGTTTAAATGATATTTATATCTCATGGTGATGGACATTGACGGAAGAGGTGATGTAACTATAATTGTTGAAGATTAATATATATTGCTGATAAAAAGTATATTGATTTTGATGCGTGAGTTTACTACTTTAATTTGATGAAAATAGAAACTGTGGAAGAAAGATGTGGTAGGTGTAACGAATTTGTGGGTAAGTTTGAGTTCATAATTATACAGTATAATTTGTCTACTGGTCTACTGGAAAGTTTTATTCTAAATCTTTTGTTTGAAAAATGGTACCTTCTCCTTGCTACAGCTGTGCAATTCTAGATTATGTACTTAAACAACTATAAAGATGAAAATGAAGTATGAATTTTTTATATCAATTGCTATGTTTCGTGGGCTAATGGTATTCTGTCTAATAAGTTTCTACACAGTGCACATGCATGTTCCAATTAGTGACTAAAGACTTTTCTAGTTTTATAATTACTAGCAAGTATTTTCAGTATTTTAGTTTTGTTTGATGTTCATAAAAGAGGTTTACATAAGCAATCCCAGTGTGATAAATCCCCAGTGTGATAAGCAATCCCCAGTGTGATAAGAAATTTAAATGTGTAATCCCAGAAACCCTAAAACTGAATATCTTAGTATCATATAAAAGCACAATAACATTGTGTGTTGTGAGTTTAATTGTATAGACGTGTGTGACGATCACGTGAGCTACCATTGTTCATCAAATCTTCAAGAAATAATGGATTTGAGGGAGACCCAGATGAGATTATAGTTGGATATCATAGCGATCCTTAGATATACTTATAGACAATATTTCGGTTGGTGTATGAATGTGGTGACCTTATGGACAAAATTACAGGAAGAGACCCACCGACTGCAATCGCATGTGATTTATATCTGTTTCATAGCAGGCTTATTGTGCCACTTGGTCCTTATGGTACCATAGGGATTGTACACAAAATTTTGCTCATGTACGGATACCGATCGACATGCCACATATCATTAACCTATGTATTAACGGATCAACCTATAAACAAAATTGCTAATTTTTCATAATATTTCAAGGACGTGTTACTTTGACTTCTCTTTGAGTTGCATAACTGAGACAAAGGTATAAATTTTGGTACTTACTTGCAACAAACATTTAGCAAATGCAACTACCATCTTCAGATTAAGATCGTCTTTCATAACTTCTGATAAAAGATCAATGAACAATTTCTGATAAAGGTTCATACCCATAATGATTCAATAACAACAAAAATAATGTTATAATGCAAATACTAAATTAAAATATCCATATGGAAGTGACTATTAGGTGATATTCTTGATAATAACAAATTTACTTAATTACATTAAAAGTGTTTATTAAACCTTGAACTCCAACATTAAAATTCTTTGCCTGAACCTGCAAATAACTAATGATCATGTGTTAGTTAGAGATGATATAAAAGAGGTTCCGCACCCTAAATGAAAAAATTTTACAAGACACAAAAATAAAAGCAATGAAGATTACCAGCGAACATTAGTATCCGCACATCGTGTGATCAACTTTGCATATCACAACATAGAGAATCGTTTCCCTCATGACTATTACCTTAAAAATAATTAACAGATAAATAATATAGCCGAATTATGCATTCCAGCTCCTTGGAAGGAACTCTACAAATGTTTAGTAGGGAAAAAACATTTTATACGTGAAACTTCAACCCCACTAAGAGCGGAGGGTATGGTGACCTAGGTCAAGGTTTAACCTCACTGTCAGTCGTACATCGCTTTAACACACCCACGCCTCCTAAAAAAAGGAAAAGGTCGCATTAGCGAAAATCAAAGAAATCCAAAGACCCCGAGCCCGAACCGGTGATTCATGAAGGCGAAGTTGTTGATAACGCTGCGTTGGAGTCCGGAGAGGAAGCATTACTTGCAACATGCTACATAGCAGCTTTTGAGGATCCGAAAGTTGGAAAGTGCCAACCCGAGGATACGTTTTGGTATCGGGTGAGAAATGAGTTCAATAAAACAACTTTCAACGACGCAACAAGGACATGATGTCAAGCAAGTGGAAAACTTTGAGCGGCATATGCACAAAGTTCAACTCTCATTACAACGTTCAAACGGGATCAACGAAGCGGGAAAGTGAGTGGATGTGATGCAACGGGCAAAGCAATGGTATCGCGAGAAACCAAGGGATCGACTTTTGGCCTCGAAGGCGGCTTGGGAGGTTTTGCGTCATTATAAGAAATGGAACACACGAACCGGTTGATTTAACCGTGGTCCCAGCGAAACGTTTCACATTAACTCATCAAAAAACATCCGTTATCATAACATTCCTAAAGTTAAACCATAACTCAACATTTTGGGCCCCACTTTTCTTTAAAAATAAAATTTACAATAGAAAAACAATAGAAAAAAAAGAAAAAAAACAAAACAAACCACAAGGACTTAAAGCGCCAATTTTGAAAAAAAAAAAAAAAAAAACACACACACACAAGAAAAGCTGTCAAAACCTCAAACTTGCTTTTTTCTTCTTTTTAACCACCTGCAACACTAAAACATACACTAAAACACACACGTAACACACACACCAAAATACCCGTCAAAATACCATTTAAATCACAAGAAAAAAAAAGAAAAAAGAAAAAGAAACGAAAAAAAAGTTTTAACGCCGCGTTATTTGGTTAACGGGCAACGTTTAACGCAAGGTTAACATGGGGTGAGGTGTGGGTAACGAGCAATAACGCTCGGAAGTTAAAGGTTAAGGGGGGGGGTTAGTATACCAAATGCTCTAAGGGAACTTTTGTGCTCAATAATACAAAGTAACTTTCGGAAAAATACATGAATTACGTGATTGACATCTAACGGAGACATGTCGCAAAAACTTAAAAGCCAATTTCTTGCAAATATGGTCATTTAGAGGCATGCATCAAGCATATATATGGCCATCCATTCAGTGAGTTTGCAAGTTATTTTAGCAGAAACATGGTCTAAACCAGCTTGAGACGAAAAACTCTTCAACCGGAAAATATAGGGTAGCCTTTTGAACCAAATTTCTATGAATCACAAAAAATGCATAGTCCGTAGGTATGTTTCTATCGGCCTTGGTATCTTTCTATTAACAAAGCTTTTGCTCATCTGTAACACTTGAATGCTTGTGTATTCCATATTAAACAAAATCCAATAGGGGTCTGTTAAAGCATATTTTTCGTTGGGCTGATCTTGATGGCTTTCACGTGCCGTTCATCTTTATCCCAAGGTTGAAAATATACTACAAACATGAAAGAACCCGTTAGAAGAGGACCCGAGGCCGAAGCCCCGGGAACCACCCTCCGACAGTCAAGTCAGAACCTCGTAGGTAGAGGATTGTAGCGTAAGTATGTATGAATATAATGTGGTGTGAATAATCTGTGATGTATGTAGATATGATATGATAAAATGAGATATATAGAGAGAGAAAGTAAAGAGGGGTAAGAGGTAGGTAAGTAAATGTGTATCTTTGTGAGAGGAGAATACTTGCCTTGAGAGTGGTAAGTGCATCCCTTTTATAGGTTAACTTCCTTGTCCATATACCTGATAGCGACATATTTAGGCGGCAAGCATTTTGGCGGGAAAGAGTTTTGGCGGGAAATAGTTTAGGCGGGAAACAACTAGGCGGGATACAACTAGGCGGGAAACATTTAGGCAGGAAATATTTATTCGGCTTGGGTAATTCGGCATAGGCCGTTTGGCAATTGCAATAGTTATTCGTTCGGCGTGGGTCATCTGGCCATATACGTCAACATGTCCTCCAGTATTGTACTATTGGTTGAAAACCGATTGTTCAATACTTAAAAATGTCTTTATGCCTTTCAGCAAATGTCGTTCGGCGTGGGTCATCCGGCCATATGCGTCAACAGGGTCTTATACAGAAAAGAAAATATGTATCATTACATTAATTTAAATTTTCTAAAACATATGATGGTAAAGATATATTAAAGTATTATTTTCGTTTATTATAAGTATAGTAAATGATTTTTTTTTCTTTTAATTTGTCAAATGTATCTTCGCTACAAGATAAATGATATTTAGTGATTGAAAAAAAGTGTTAGAAAAAGCCTAAAATCAGTCACTAATAGCCTTTTGGTCTTATCACACCGAAAGAAAAAGAGACACTAATGGAACCTCAAAAGGCGACTGCATGACTCGAAAGATGATTTACATATGTCCACAATTGACTTAGCTTCTGATCTCCTATTTTGTTGGTGAGTATCGGTATACTTGCACATATCTAAATTCCATGATTAAATTGCCAACAACTTAACCATAGCAATCTATAAAACATCCAATACTTCATACAGAACGTAATGGTTCCAAGTCTTTTATGTGAAATATCTAGCTCATCGAATCATGTCTTTTGTAACACAAACCAAGTGATCAAATTTTTGTAGTTCTATGCGCATTTTAATCGCACTATGTACTTGGCACAAAGCACTACACCAAATTCCTAATGTTTTGTAACCCAATAATTATGTAATCTATAATTTAGGCTACAAACACCACCATCTTCTGCATATCTGTTGGATCGATGTACTCTAACCAAACTAACTTATATAGCTTGTTAAGGGTTTAATAACCTCAGATAAATCCTAAGTTATTAACAATGAAACACTGAGCAAACTCTATTAAGTATGCGGAATTTACTTAACAAAGCTAAGAATAATATAACTTTAACTTTCAACGATTTTATTAATAACTCTAAATCTGCTTGTTATGCAGATTCTTAAACAACTCTAAAACACTAATATCGAACTCTCTAAAACTTTAATAATGCACGTACTTCTAACGCCAATCTAGGGGTCCTTTTATAGGCTTAAGGATAACCCTAGTCGGTTTACAATTTGTAACCTTGTACGACAAGTAATCTAAACAAAGAATATTCTAGAATAACAAAGCTTTCCATAAACGAATATAACAGTTCTTTAGCTTTGCGATGACTTTGACTACGACATCAGTACTTTGAATTTTTCTTTAGCGATGCTTTGACTTCTTCCAGGACTTTGTCATTCTTCAGCACTTTCATATCCCAACAATCCTCCCCTAACTTGAATTCTACTTGCTTGACTTCAAGTTCCTTTGTAAATTTATCTTTAACTTCTCCATCTTCAAGGAAAGATCGTGTCTTTGTCTTTAGATTGTGTCTTTGTATTCTCTGTGCTTATATCAAAGTATTCTTTAAAAATTATTCTCTACAGCATCATTCAGCAAGCTCCATCTTTTCAGCAACACAACAACATGTGACAATTTGTACATTAATTCAGTTTAAGTTGCAATCTATTCTCATCACTTCCAGGTGTGTAAACTCCTGTGAGAGGTGAATCATTGAAATTTAATGGATTTTGATGTCTCTTTACAAAAGCCATTAACTCTGGAGAAGCCAAATGTTTTGGTGTGTAAGACCATGGTACATTGATAACCATATGATTTTTAGCAAATCATCACCGTCAATGATTTGATTTGTCTTTACCAAAAGTTGTACCCTTTTGGACTAGTTAGTTCTTGCAACCATGGTGAACTAATTACCATATAATGGTTTTCCACGCCTTTACCACAAGCCATTTTCTTGTGGGCTAGCCAACTCTTCACATTCTTGATATGGTGAGTTGATTACCATACAACTTATTAGCAAGTTGTCAACTATAAAACGGATTTGAGATATCTTTACGAGCCGTTTGCTCATGGAAGCCAATCCTTTTATAACCATGGTGGATTGATAACCTATTATTGTTACCATCTCAAAAACCATTTATTTCTTTTAACCTTTGTTTCAAAATATTTATCACTTAACAAAGTTTTCTTTTCAAAATCATTAACGGTTTATCGCAATCGATTACTTTAATGAAAGTCTTGTTTGATCGCGATACTTTGAATAAAGTCTTGATATTTCAAAAATAATTTATTCAATAAAGATTCATACAGTTATTCATCATCATCGGCCATAGTTGTCCATCTGATAAACAATTTGATGACCATAAGAGCAGTTTCATTATCTTCTTCAACCTCCATACCATGCTCTAGCATTCTCCTCATAAGATCTGATGTAAGCGGATATCTTCTGTCTGCTAACATGTGAATCATAGTCCCATCTTCTAACTCTAGAACATGTACTCCAGATTCTTCAAAGAATCTCCAGCTGATAATCTCCCAATCTTCTTGGTTTTTCCAAATCTCATCAGTGCTTGATTCTTCAGTTTCCCAAATAGTTGTGAGATCTCCAAGCAAGATTAAACCAACACCTTCTGATGGAATGTGTTCAAAATATTCTTGCACCAAATGATATAAATGAAATAAATCCTCTCTATCTATTATGTGCAATAGATCCCATAGCATATTGAACACTCAAGCTTTCATTTTCTATGAAATATCGATAATTTCCATCCTTAGATTCTACAACTTCAAAAGTAGTTATTGGAGACTTTTCTTCTTCTTTTTGCCTTCTTTATGCATCATCTTTAGAATACTCAAATTCTACAATTCTTAAGTAATTCCTTAATTCATCATCGATGTCGATCGTAACTCAATCTTCTTTGATGGTCGTGTATCTTCAACTTCGCTTGTTCTTTTTCTTTTAAGCTTCCTTTTCTATCATCTTCTTTACGAGCATCATCATCTTTAAAATCTTTGATACTATCAACATTCTTCGATAAGCCTCTCTGACTTCATATAACTGTTTCATCTCAACATAATTCAACTTCGCAATCCAATATACCCTTGACCTTTTAAATAAGCCATCATTGCATTTCTTTCCTTAGCACGATTTGGTCTTCTTGGTAGAGCATAAACAGGAATAGGTGTCTTTAATGGTATAGCAGCTTCAGCATTCAATTCTTCTTGCAACTTCTTAGCCGCTTCTTCATTCTTAGCTTCTTGATTAGCAACTTCAGCATTCAATTCAGCTTGTACCTTTCTAGCTGCTTCCTCATTCCTAGCAACTTCAATTGCGCTTATATCTGCCAATCTAAGCTTCTTTTTCTTCTTTGTTTCAATCAGTTTACCTTTTCCTTTATCTTTTGGATCTATAGAAGGTTGAGAAGCTTGTGGTTGTTCTTCAGTAACTCCTGGAATGCTAACACCCCTTGATTTTGACAAATCATGCAAGATCTCAGCAATAGTTTCATCATCACTTGTAGTGTGTATAGGTTTGGGTGTATCAGCTTCCTTTTCTGGTATAACTGTTGAAGGACCAGCTTCCTCTTCATATATTACAGTTGAAGGACCAGCTTCCTCTTCAAAATCTAACAACCTTGGTGTAATTAACTCTTGCCTGTAGGTTCCTTGAAAAGCAGTACTTTGATCAGCAGTACCTTGATCATCAGTACTTTGAACTCTAGTGCTTTCTTCCTTAGTACTTTCAATATTGACTTGCTCTTCAGTACCTTGAGGTTGAAAATCGGTACCTTGAGGTTCATCTTCTTCATTCAAATTCTTATCTTCCAATTTCCTCCCCAATTGGAATGAAGATTGTTGTTGAACCTTTTCGCCTTTGGTGGTCTTCTTAAATTGCCTAACTGGCCTGCCTTGCTTTCTTTGAGACTTGACCCATAAGCTATGATGTTGAACCAATGGCCAGACAAATTTCTTGAGTCGTCTAAACTTAAGCTTCAACTGCTTAATCTGTGTAGCCTGTTCTTCAAAAGATTTCTTCAATCTAGTCAATTCTCTGGATAAAGCATAATTGTTTAGAATTGTACCCTCAGGCACCACAGCTTCTTCATCTCCTCTAGATGGTGAGTGTTCTTCGTGTTGAGAATCATGAGCAGAAACTTGTGGAGATGGTGGAGGTGAAACTGCAGTATCTTCTTGAACTTGACACCTTGTGAGCGGTACCTTGTGATCTTTGTACCTTGAGAAGCGGTACCACATGTTGAAGCAGTACCTTCTCTGTCATCACTCTCTGCAGCCTCATCTCGTAGTGCTTGAAAAACCTCCATCATTGAAGTGGTTAATGGAGTGTTCCTTCCAGTGAATAGATCACTTTTCCTAGCCATAAATGTGAAAATCTTGGTGGTTGCACCACAACAGGTGGTAGACTTGTAGGCTTTGGTACATCAGCAAGTTGCTTATTCAAGAACACTTGAATAAACCTTGGATACATCAACCAGCGTGATCCATGAGAAATATGAGATAACATTCCATCTAGAATTAGCCTTGAAAAATTGAAAATTCAATTTGTAGTTAATCCCACCATAGCAGAGGCTATGTTAGAACCAAATTGCTCCCATGATGTACTTTTAGCACTAATACAATGAAGCAATACATGAACCAAATACTTCCAGTGTGGACTTAATAAGGGTTTCTTGAAAGTTTGTTCAGTTAAGGACCCTTCATACCCAATGTCTCTGAATGTATCCCAAATCAATTGCTTATCAAAACGAATGACCCCTTCATCATCAAAAATAAATCCTCACGAATTGAAGCTTGAAACCTTCACTATCCTCCCAAAGAACTTTAGCTTGAATATACAAATCATCATTCTCCATATGAGCCCTAACAGTTGCCCAAAACTGTTGAATCCATGGCTCAATTATATCTGGTTCCACTAAAAGCGCATAACTAATCGGAGATCCAGTGAGAAAATCAATGATGTCACGGAAAATGACATTAGCTACAGTTTTCTCTAAATTCGCCACCATGTTGTGTTTCGAAACTGTATTACGATTTTCCATTGATGATTTGTTTACGAGGAAAGTGATTTGATGAATAATATAGGTGAAAAGAGAGAGAAATATGGAAAAGATTATTCTGTGTAAAGATGAGAGGGAAATTCGGAGAGTAGTTATTTATAGGTGAGATTTAAAAAATCACAACCCTTAATAACAAAGTTACCGTTAGCGAAGTTTACCCCTCAATATTACCGTTGGAACAGTACTTTGATAAGACAAACAGTTCTTTCCACGTGTGCAGTACTTTCCAAAGCAGTACTTTCAAAGTAGTACTTTCATATAACCAAAAGGCAGTACTTTCCCATTCTCCTCTTTACAATAGCAAATACATCAAATAAACATGAGATTGCCTCCCCTCAAGCAATGCATAGGACTATACTTATACTAAATAGTCCTCCCCTCAAATGTAGCTTAGTAATTAATCATGCCAATACTTACCACCAAGTGATTAAATCTAGAAACATCAAAGCCTTTGGTGAGTAAATCAGCTACACGCTTTCCAGAGGTGGAATCTTCTAGTTCTTCCTATTTGACCCGAAACCGATCGATCTAGCCATGAGCGAGGTGAAAGAGCTCTAATGAGCCAAGATTCAAGGCTATTCCTTTCACACCGCAAATTCAACCATTTCCCGGCTTGAATCTCGCTCAACCCATAAACACGCAATCCCATCTCCAATCGAGACCACTCGACCAATCTCATTCACTTGAAAATTTGTGTAAAAGTTGCTAATTATTTATCATCTGTGTGAACCTTGACAACATTAATGAGTCTGTGCTCATAACAATCTATGATGAAGTGATGCCTAATCTGAATGTGCTTGGTCTTGGAGTGATAAACTGGATTCTTCACAATGAAAATAGTACTCTCATTATCAATGTTGATAGGAGTATTCTTGAATTTGAACCCATAGTCCAAGAGTTGATTCTGCATCCACAAAACTTGTCCACAACACTTGCGCAGACTACATATTACCTTGATGAAAGGATGTTCTTTGCAATTGTCTATTTCTTACATTGCCATGAGACTAATCTTCTTCCAAGATATTGACATCCTCCGTTGGTTGATCTTCTATCATAGTTATCACCAAAGATAATCACTATCCGAAAAAGCTTCCAAGTGAAAAGGTGAATCCTTTGGATACCACAACCCCAACTTAGGTTGTTGTTTCAAATAACTAAAAATCCGTTTCTGCATTCGGATGGGAGACCTTAGGTGAGACTTGATATCTTGCACATAGACAAACAAAGAAACATAATATCGTGCCTAGATGCGTTGAGGTACATAAGACATCCAATCATGGATCCGCACAACTTGACTTCAACAGTTGTCCATCTTCATCCTTGCCCAATGAGTTGATAGATTTAATAGGTGTAGTAACGGCTTTATAGCATCAAAATTGAACTTCTTAAGTATGTCGATACATACTTGTCTTGACTTATGAAAATTCCTCCTTTGACCGCTTAACTTGAAGTCCCAAAAGAAAGTTAACTCACCCATTGAACTCATTTGAAATTCATTCGCATCGACTTCTCAAACTCCTTGACCATGGACTGTTTGGTAGCTCCAAATATGATATCATCAACATATACTTGAACCAACATGATATCCTGATACGCTTACGCAACGCGTTCGGGGTCAAAGGAAATTCCTTTTCGTCGAGCAAGTTTTTCAACACCCTAGGCAGTGAACCTAATCGTTGTAGTGTAGTATTAGGGTAAGCCACGGGTATTGATATCGTTCTCTAGGGGAATATGAATGCTAGTGAGAAGTTACTACGCTAAGGTTAAGGTTGAGGAAGATTATTTTTTTTATCTTTTTTATGTTTTTTTTAGGAAATTGAAAAGTACGAATCTCGGGTATTGGATTTGGGGGAGGAGGTTGGTATTTCTACCGATTACTCTACTATTATCTAATTATCTAAACTAAGGTGGTGGTAGTCTATGTCTAATTAATGTGTGCTCGTATGATAGTTTAAAGATGTGTTTACTTAGGTTTTACTACTCCTTAATTATCTCCTATTGATGGTTGAGTTGTCACGTCTTATTCTTAGTTGCGTTGTGTGTCTAAAGTTGTAGGGTATGTTTCTCCCCAACTCTTTGAACTTACCAAAGGGTCTCGTCTACAAAACCCACTAGGATAATAAACTCTTACTCTAAGGCACTCTTTGGATGGTTTAGCTTACAACTACTCGGTAATTATATTCTAAGGTTCACAAAGATGAATCAAGCATTAAGTACACAACGAATGACATATCGCATTACTAGATCATTAATCAACTAAGATAAGAAACAACCAATCAATATTCAATAATTAAGTTTCATACTCCTAAGTAAACACACAAATAAATTAGCGGACATGGAGAACATGCAAGCATACACACAAATAATCAAAGGCATAATTAAATTGATGAAGTCAATACTTATCTTGATGTAAGATAGGGTTTGGAACCCTAAAATCTTGTACAAGACACCCTTGGTTCGGTTTTAGGTTTTACTCCAAAAGACTCTCCTAAAGCGAAAAATTCGATTCTATATATAATATTACATATGCGACGGCGTCACCTTATGTTTTGTGGCCGCCGTGTCGCCGTCATTAGGGTTTCGTCTTGGCCACGTTAACCTTGCGACGACGTCACCTTGTGTCTGTGGACGCCGTCTCTTCACTTCGGCGTCGTCTGGGTTGCATCTGGGCCGTCTAAGTAGCAACGGCCTACTCTTATAAAGCCCGACGTCGTCACTTGAAAATAGGGTTTTGGCTCGTATCGTCATAAAATCCTCCGACGGCCGCAAATAACACTTGCAATCGCATATACATTTCAGTGACTTTAGTGTCTCGATTCGACTTTGGCCATTTTCTTCAGATATTAGCGCCTTTTCGTCCAAATAAGTGCCCTTCCAGATTTTGCCTTCAAGAGACCTAAAAGTGAAAAGGAACGATATTAAGCAATAACGGATACAAAAGTGATCAAATAAGGGCTTAAACGACCCTCAAAATGGTACCTTTAAAACCTTATCAAATATCCCTACACTTGTTATTTGCTTGTCCTCAAGCAAATGTGCTTTTAGCCAATTAATTTATAAGTTAGTGGTCATGAAGCATTGATTTAAAACGGTCCACAACACATATAAGCCCATAAAAGTCATAACAAGCACGAAATTACATACTAGCACCTCACATGGGGTGTTTGGATACTCACATCTCTCTCGGTGTATATATGAAATATAACAAATAGGAAATGGAAGATAAACACTCATTAACCGGTCCTAGTACATAGATTACCATAGGCTTTAGAATAGATCAAACCTCCATCACTTTGGCGTAAGCACCTATGAAAGACTATCAAAGAGGTCTTTTAAAGGGTTGTAATGTTAGGCTTACGGTAGGGAAACAAGGGTTTGGTGGGATAGGCTATTTAGTGGTGGCAAGTCAAAAATCTCTATGTTAAATGCATACGAAGAATGGCATTGCTAAGCCAAGACTCGACACTCTAAAACTCTAGGTAACGGAAATAAACAAACATAAATTTAAATGATAGATGTAGAATGGTAGCCCGTATTTTTTTTTTTTTTTTTTTTTTTTCATACACTTTTACTCTACCATCCTCTACGGTAACATCAAAATGATAGGGATATTTATAGGCACATCCCTACACTTGAGTTTTATTACTCTAACACTAATTTGACCCGAATTGAAAAGATCAAAACACTTGGGGTACATTATTACGCAAACAAAGGGAATTTGAATTTAACGTTCTCTTCCCGTCATTTCATAAACTTTAACTTTTCCACAATCCCAATCGTCCCAAAGCTGTATACAAAGGATATGACTTGACTTAGCAACTCATGCAAGCAACCGGATAATTGAACTAAGGGTTTAGGGTGATAACAAACATTTGCACTAAAAGTGAGTGTATAAGGGGTAGGCTAATGCGATTTGGGTGTATATTTGGGGTGGGGTGTAAACAATGCTCTTCATTGATATTCGGAAAACCGAAACATCACGAGACCGCGAAAATGATAGGCTCGAGGGTTAACTAGGGATATCGTGTACTAAAGATGAGTACAACGCAAAGGGTGTGGGGAATTACTCAACCGATGTGGAAGAAGTAATTATATTACGGGTATCAAACAAGGGTTATCCTAATGCCTCTTATCATTTAGTTATTCCTAACTACACAAGTGTAGTCTCACTTGCGATCTCGGAATGCATCACAAAACAAGTTCTCGAATCTAATATACTACCGGTTCACACTCTAAGCATTGAAGATGAATGCTTTTAATTCCTACTAATCTAAGGCGATCCTCACATTTTGGGTGGAATTTGGGTGGTAAAGGGTTTTGTGCTAGTCATATAACTTCCTATCCGGTGAGGCGCTTTTGTTAAGACTAATGGCCCACTCCTATATGTCATGAAAAATTTTAAATTTGGTGCCAAAATTACCCTAACCGACATTTTCTCATGGTTTATTACACAATCACAATTGGACAAAGCAAATAATCAAGGATAAGCATAGTTTCAAAGTTCCGTTTATTTTCCCTCCTACACTTAAACCGAACATTGTCCCCAATGTTCCCCGAAATATCAAAGTTATGATAAAGAAGGTAATCAAAACGAAAGAAACTAATACTCCCACGATTAGCTCGGTAGGATCCGTGTAAAGTGGTGGTTAAATCCTTTCCAAGAAGAATTATTGCGTGAAAAGCTCCTTCCAATCTTGTGTAACTTCTTCTTGACAAACTAAACCTGCACACTTGAACAAAACAAATGAAACCTTCGCATAAAATCGTGGTAATAAAATATATAAGACTCGATTTAAACTAGGATATAATGCTTGTGAAATGGATGTTTACGAATTTCTAAGAAAATTAAGACACAGAAAATTCCAAAATTTATAAGTAGCTCGGAAAGCGAGAAAAGTGATCCGATGTTTTACTCCTTCACGACGCCGTCAATTGCAATCATGACGCCGTCGAGTTATCCCGACAAAAAGCTGTCGCGATTTTCTAAAAAAATTCGGAAAATTTACATCTTTAGAATCGGAAAAATTTACGCAAAAACATCCATTATGACTCGATACAAGCATTTGACTCGAACAAACAAACATACATATCTTTTAGTTAATTGTTATTCTCATGTTTTACGTTTCTTTTGAAAACGTGTAATCCTCCTACACTTATCCCTTATGTAAAATACCTTTATATGCAATTAAGACGAGGTTAAAAACAAAATAAAGCATTTTACAAATTTAAACATGAGGATAAACAATTAATAAAAGATATATGACACTAACAAGCAAACAATTAAGCATGGGTTGCCTCCCGAAGCGCTTTTCTTTATTTAAAAGTCTTGTAGCTAGACTCGTGAGTCGCACTCCTCGTTTCTCATTACCGCCCTCTTGACGGTCTCTACCGGGATTCCTTGTTGTAGAAGTGTCCTATGATGCACCTCTCTAAGAGTTCGTCCTCTCTCACTCGGTCCTAAGTTCAAACAATCCTTATAGAACCCGAAAATCTTAGTCATAACATAATCTACTCCCTTTTCCCTATGCTTATCATTCCTGTAATAGACCGACAGCTTAAGTTCATTTATCATTAGTGAGTGATGAAAACTTCTCAATCTTAAACGGCATTTGGTAAGCTATGTCGTCGTTCTCATCCTTGAATTGCACTACTCCTAACGATGGGTCATAGGTTATCCCGGTGCTTTCTATGAAAGGTTTTCCTAGAATAACGTGGGACAAGCTAGAGTCTATGGCCGTGCTAATATCATCCACAATTATGAAGTCCGTGAGGAACGTGAAACTACCTACATAGAGCGGGTAATCCCTTAACTCTACCAAGAAAATTGCACTTATCCCTAGGATTATCGGGGTCTTGCCTAGTTGGGATAGGCTTCTTCATTATCCAATTGTAGTAGGTGCTAGTCATTATGTTGATTGGGGATTTGCGATCAATGTAGGCCTTTGCCACAAAAAGGTGTCCTATGCAACATGGTATGTTAAGATTCCAAGGGTTCCCAAACTTGATTCTAGGGTTTTCCTAACATACATGTGACGGAGGTCACGCACTAAGTGAGGGTGGCGAGATAGTTCTTCTTCCGTAGGAAATTTGTTGAAATAGTCAATGTCTACTTCATCTACTTCCTCGGATGTTTCATTATTCACAGCGTATGGTCCTCTTCGTCATCATTCTATCGAGGTTTCACTAAGGCGATGGTATTGACGAATTGAACGTGCTTAGTTAGCTTGCTTGGATCCTTAATCTTTATACGAAGGTTCGGAAGTTGAAATAGCACTAACCTTCCTATCACTATTGGCTATGGCTTTCAAAAGGTTGTCTATCTTCCTATCCATCTCGGCTTGTTGATGGTTAAAGCGGTCCGAGAGCTTAGCCATTTGGGTTTCTTGGGATGCAACTAGGTTTTGCAACATCCTTGATGTTTTGTTGGTTAGGACCGTTAGGTGGGGCCATGAGAAATCATTAGAGGTGAATTCTTTGGTTCGTCCCGGAGAAGTCGGGTTTGCTTTTCCATGCCTCGGGGTTTCATTGAAATTCCTAGGTCCGGGTGTTGTGGGAATCTTCCTCCGCTCCATTAATACGCGAGGATGCGTAGTCAGCGGAAGCGTGTTCGGGATCGGGTGCTAGTGCGTGTGTTATAGGATCACAAAACGGCTCGCACGAGGAAGAAACTTTGTTCACATGGTGTGAAGACATAGGATTTTCGTAGGAACTCATGAGGAATTTAACTTGATCTTCAAGTTCGATCATCCTACTGATCGCAAGGTTGTGAGTTGATGGAAGGCAAGGAGATTACCTTGACGGTTTTAGGTAGCTCACGGGGTCATCCAACTTTCGTTGTCGTGAGGCAAGGTCCTCTATTATACCCCATGATTCTTCCGCGGTGAGATCACTAAGTTTTCCACCGGTTGCTTGGTCAATGGATCGCTTAGTGGGAAGTTGACATGATCATAAAGATTTGGACTTGGAGCCAAAGATCAATGCCGTGATGAGGACTTTATGAAGTAATTCCTTGAATCGGGTCCATGCTTCAGAGAGATTCACCTTGACGTTGTTGGAACATCAAGATGTCATTCCTAAGCTTAGTGGTTCTCCCAGTGGGAAAAATTGAGCAAGGAAGCGAGAGGTAAGATCATCCCAACTTGAGATGGAGCCGGTGGAAGTCGCTCAAGCCAATTACTAGCTTGGTCCCGTGAGAGAATTGACAATTTTGATGGAATCAAGGTCGATGGAATCGACAATTTTGAGAAATCCTCAGATCTCGATTTGGATCTTGAAACGAAGTCCATGGAATGCACATCCGTTTTGCACCAACCGGATGGTGTCGGATCGCAGGGCCGTAGTTTAGGCTTGGTCGGGAAGCTCAATGGTGTTCCTATAGCCTAGGTGGCTTGGTCTTGAGTATTCACCAAGAGTACGGGCTCTTGGCGGGTCATTTGGTGGTGGGTTGATGAGTGGTGGTTGGTTATCATCTTCCATGATGA